>OMLF01050563.1:0-15108 GCA_900302615.1 Holocentrus rufus
GGCGGTGATTTGACTGCAACCCCGCCCCCTCTGACTCATCTGCCTTCATTATCCAAGCCTGCACACTGCTCTCTTTACCCACTTTGAACAAAAAAAGTGCCAAATATGCAACATGTATTCATCATTTATTCATATAACCAGAGGTGGAAAGTAATTATGTACATTTACCCAAGTATTGTATTTAAATACAGTTTTGAGGTTCCGATACGTAAGTTGAATATTTCCCCTGTGTGAGACTTCATACTTTTACAGCATTACATTTCAGAGGGAACTATTGTACTTTTTACTGCACTAAATTTATCCAAAAGCTTTAGTCACTGTGGAGAATAAGCTTTTACATGCACAACATCACATCTGATGTTAGAGTGCAAACTAGCAATGTGGTTTTCAAACTGGGGTCCTTGAGATGGTCACAGGGGGTCTCCAGCAAAAGGAGGAATTGAGTTATTTTACTTTTATGAGATTTCCTGAATCTTAGAACAAGGAAATGTATGCACGGTGTCATTTTGAACAGAACTGATGGTGATCCTTTTTGAATATGAAAAAGTTTGGGAGCCACTGAACTAGCCAACAGTATATGGCAGTTAGAGATATAGCATTAAAAGACTTCTTACAGGCTAATGCACCACTTTTCACCATGGCTACTTTTTGAATGCATGGCTTTTACTTTTAATGCAGTGTTTTTTCCATTATTATATTGATACTGTAAAGGTGCACCATGCAAAGTTGCACAGGGTCGATTGGAGTGAGGACTGTTCAGACTCAACGGATCAAACACGTGGAATAAGAACACAATCTGATCATTGAGTCTTCTTGGTTCTCATCATCAGCCTCCTTCACTCATAACTCATGTGCTTATTCCACATTATTTTTATGCCAGTCTAAATGGTCCCCACCTCTCCGACCCTCAATTAGCACTGATTGTAACCTGCATCTATTTTATGTATTTTATTGTAATTTTGTGTGTGTGTATTTGTTTGTGTGAAATAAGCTGCTTGATGGAGCCTATTGTGCAGAATTTACCTGGGGAACTTACTGATTTAGAAAAGATTTTCCTTTGTGCACGTGCACAGGGAGTTCATGATTGACAATAAACATTAACCTGCTCGTTTTTTGCGATGGACAGAAAGAGAGAAAGGGGCTCACAGGACATGATTTGATATGTAGTGGTAACAGGTACGGCTTGAGAGTCGGGGGTTAGTATTGAAGTTAGAGCAATCTCCTTGAGTGCAGAGATATAAGTGCATGTGTGTGTGTGTGTGTGTGTGTGTGTGAGAGGGCATGTTTCAGTGTGTCTGTCAAAGTGTGTGTGTGAACAGGAAGATGAAAGTGGTAGGGATAATGGGTGCTGTTGGAGGTGTGCCGTTTTCCACAGAAATGGACCTCATTTATAACTTCTGGTAACAATGAGAGATGGAGACCTTTACCTCCATCTCTCCCTGGGCTCAATCTCTCTCTCTCTCTCTCTCTCTCTCTCTCTCACCCATTTTCTCCACTGTAAGCACCCTTCAACTCAATTCAAACACTTTCTCTCTCTCTCTCTCTCTCTCCGTCTCTCACGCACTTGTTCTTTGTCACTCCATCTCTCACTCTCTCCCTCTCTTGCGGTCTTGTTTACTATCACTGTATCCCTTTTCCTTTGTCTAACTCTGTCATCCTGTCTGTCCCTTTTCTTTCTTTTCATGTCTGTTTCTCTCGCTCCGGGGAGATGCCATTCTCCTTTTTTTTTTCTTCTGCATTTGGTATTATTTTGCATTCCCTTTTGCTTCAGAATTGCAATATTACTTTCAGATATGCCGTATTTTTTCTCTCTCTATCCACTTTTGAGCGCATTTCTTTTCTTTAAGACTCAATTTCTCTCTTTCATTACAGCCTTTCTCTTTTATCTCTCTCTTTCTTCTCGTTCTCTTAGCCTTTTGCCATTTCCCCCTCTCTTCTTTTCTTGTTCACACTTTCTTGCCCAAATAAGGGAATTGTTATTCTAAAGGTATATCCTCCTGGCAACATCCCACAATATCTATGACTAACGGCCTACTCGTGGAATTTCCATAATGCAGTGCTTTATCCACATGTACATTGTAATTGGATTTCCTTTATGCTACACTGGATCCAACGCTTTGATTTGATTGCATCACTACATAAAAGAACGAAGGCGAGGAAGACAACGAGGGAGAGAGGATAAAAGATTTGTGTTAAGCTTATGGGAGATGAATACCCCAAATATTACGGGACGCGTAACTTATCCATGCGTGCACAAACTCAATCACACTGCACACCTCAGTGCTCAAACACACACACACACGTATGTACACACAGTCTATACCCAGAAAGTCGTTTCTCTACAGTAGTGAAAACACGGTGTCCAAATGTTCCGCCTGAGAAGGCTGATGAATTCAATATCACATGTAAACCACTTGATTAAATGTTTGAACTTGGCTCAGTATAAATATTTGTGTTTCTTTTTTTTCGTCTTTCTTTTTTTAGTATATGTATAATCTTAATAAGCTCTTTATTCTCATTTTCTCTGCTTCCTGTTTTATCTTCTCTATGTTTTTGTTTTCTTATGCATTTCTCTTAGGCACTTTGTAAACTATTTTCAGATAACAGCCATATAAATTACTTTACTCCTCCTCCTCCTCCTCCTCATCCTCATCCTACAACTACTACAACTAATGATTTGATAATTATAATGATCAAAACAATATTTATTTATATTATAAGCAGTACAGTATGTAGAATATTCCAACTTGAAACATCTTTGATTTTTCAAGAAGTGAAATAAATTTTTGCCTCCTTTGACTGTCTTTGCTGTTACCTCAAGTCCAGTCTCTTTCAGTGAGGTTGATGTTTTTCATGCGTGGTATCTAAACTTGAAAACTGAAGTCAGGTGGGTGGACCTGGTCCAGTGTCAGGGTCCATCTCGCTATAAACTACTATTTGTTTTCCCAGAGGTTGTGGGTAAGCCAGTGGTATTTGTGATATTGTGATTTGGCTGTATCTTTCTTGTTTGAAGAATAGAAGTGGTTGGTTGTTCATTGAGAACAAAAGCGGAGGGCACTGTGTGATCCTTTGTTGGCAACACATTCAAATAACTGAAGGAGCAGACAGTCTTTTTCAGTCCTACAGTTTGTTTTTCTGCCAGAAACTTCCGCTGCTGCAGCGGCTCCCAGTAGGATAAATCTTCTCATATTGTATCAAACAAACAGGAAGACTTGACCGTCCACCATCCTTCTAATTTTTTTTTTTTTTTTCCTGTGTGTTCGGAAATTGAGGTTACTCCTGCGGTGCTCAATAAAAATGGAGATGCTCAGAAGCAAATCAATATGTTTCAGCGGCAGATCAGATATAAACAAGTTGACCCTCTTTCCAACATTTTTTTTTTTTTTTTTTTTTTGGTTCCAGGAAGTGCAGGCACTCCTGTGGTGTT
Source organism: Holocentrus rufus (assembly GCA_900302615.1). Lineage (NCBI taxonomy): Eukaryota > Metazoa > Chordata > Actinopteri > Holocentriformes > Holocentridae > Holocentrus > Holocentrus rufus. The sequence goes on from OMLF01050563.1 coordinate 3,428, forward strand.
CAACGAGAACGGAGACGCGCCGGGACGATATGATATCTTCCAGTACCAGATCACCAACAGATCTACTGCCGAGTACAGAGTCATCGGCTCCTGGACCAACAAACTACACCTGAAAGTGAGTTTTCATACATGCATACACACACACACACACACACACACACTGACCTTATTTAAATCTGCCAAGTGAAGCAGCATAGACTTTCAAATACAGCATTGGCTCTTGGGTTGATTAGCTTTGACATTCATTTCTTCAGATCATTCAAATCATATTAAATTCAATTAAACAAAAACAATCAAAAGACTAAAATCAAACCCAGAATATTCAAGACAAGTGACAAGTTTATTAATTACATGATAAAGTTGTATTTCGCTAATTTTTATGCTTTTAATGAGGAGCCAGGATGTTTGAATGAGAGGCTACAACTGGAGCATCGTGTCAATATGAAACGAAATGAACTGCTTGTATTTATGTGTCCCTGTGTTTTTGTATGAGTGTATAAAGAATTTCTGCTCATGAAATGTTTCTATTTCGCAGCTGCTCAAATCCCATTGAACCCCACTCCAAGGAAAAGCAAATAAAGGAAACAAAAATCGGAAATAAAGTGTCTTTCAGGACCGGGAAGAGAGAACATACCCACACTGTCGGGGGTTTAAACCCGGCTCACAACTTGGCGACTGTCGTCTGCCTCTTTGAGTTCTGTGTTATGAAGCAAAAAACGCCTTTACGATAATTTTTAAAAACAGCGTCTTTTGACTTCAGTGGTTCATTGAAGCTTGTGGAGCATTATATAAATGCCCAGGCACGACGGAGGCTCAGCCCCGTTTTGAGCGGCCGTCTTGAATGGAAAATCCCCAGTTATTGGACTGGATTTGTTTGAGTTATTGCTCTTGTTCAGGAGCAGAGTCGACTGAAATTGGGGATTTCGCGAGGAAAAAAAGTTTGGATCGTTTTCTTTTTTTTTCCTTTTTTTTTCACTTGCGAGTGATAGGTCTACAACCGCACGCTGTCACACATAAAGACACACTACACATCCGCACATACACACTCCTATTCACTCTCAAAGTCCAACATGCACCTACACACACAAAACCCCACAAATATACTGTATCATTCCACACAAAAGCTAACAAGAAAATCTCATTGTTTCTGCCTCTCTCTGTCTTACTCACACACACACACACGCGCACACACACTCCTCAGGCGCTGTTGAGTACTTGGTGTTATAAATCCACTCAGGACTTCATTAGAAAGGCCAGATGACACATGAGAAGACTAATAGACGCGTAATGCCTCCTGCCTGATGGACGGCCTGGACGACTGATTGACTCAGAGAGAAAGACGAGAGAGAGACGAGAGCGTGTGTGTGTGTGTGTGTGTGAGAGAGAGAGAGAGAGAGATACTGCAGCAGCAAAAAACAACAATGCATAGTTAAGTCACACAAGACAGATGATAAATGAACACATTGGATGGTTCCGCCGTCCCCTTTGTGCAGCCAACATGTGAAAAGGCAGACTTTTACAACGGGAGTTTTGCTCTTAAACGTGCAGCACGGGACGTTCCAGCGCTGCGAGGTTTGTCTCCTTCTTCTGAATTACCTGGAAAAACGCCGCACAGGAAAATGCATTTCAATCTTCACGTGCAAAGAAAATAAGGAGGGGAAAGAAAATTGAGAGAGTGACGGATTTGTTCGACGAGCTAATTAGTCATGCTGCAATTATGCTGTACAAAAATGTGAAGTGTGCAGAAAGCATCACGAAAAGTCACCTGTGAACGAGTGCAGGAATTTACCCACAGACCAGCTTTGCCTTCAATACTGCAAATGCAGGTTTTATTCGTGGAGGAGAGGCTGCTTAGTCATTGCTGTGTGAACAACAAATGTTTATTTATCTTTAAAAGTTACGTACTATAGCTTTAATGGCCCATCATAAAATAGTAACTCTATTACAGTCTGAAGCTTTGGTGCAGAAGTGATGCTGAATTATGAATAAAAAAATGACCTTTTCAGTTAAATGGGCTTTATAAACAGCCCAGGGTTGTGATTTGTGGTCGTTGTTCTCATTCTGAGCCACAGTCTAATGAAAAGTTATTGATATTTGTCACATGGGAGCCCAGCAGAGGAAGGTCTGCTGAGAATAAGATCCATTTCCTGCAGCCTATAGACATTCGGGAACATTAAGTTGAAAAATCAATCCTCGAAAAAATGATTTACATCGCCGACAAGCCTGGAAATGTTTTTTGTGGAACAAAAAAAGGTCGGCGGTGCAGAGGAAAGTCGGTGGTACATGTCGGGATGCTTGGCAGACACGTGTTGGGATGTGGCACTGAAGGGGCTGTTTGTGCGCTCCACTCTTAACTGTAAGAGCATTAGCCTGAACCCAAGGATTACAGAGTCACTGCGAGCCGGGAGTGAAAGAGAAGTTGAGAGTGTTGCAGCGAGAACAATTGTTGATATTATTGTTCTCAAAGTAAATCTGCCCTCCTGGGAGGAGCCGAGGATTTGAATTGGCTTTATACTTTACTGACAGGCTTACAATGCTGAACACACACACACACACACAAACATGTATACATGAACATGTCCACGCATAATACAAAAACTCATGCAGTACATGCACAGCAATGCACCCACCCATACGACATGTACACACAGATACACACACACATACACACACATGCGCGCACACGCAGCCTTTAGGTGTCTGAGGCAATTAAAGCAGAATCATATTAGAGGTGTTGTTATTGTCGTTTACGTAATTAAAAGGAGGAAAGGTTCATGACCGGGACGGAGTTGTTTTGGAGAGTTCATTATTCATGGTTATTGTTAGCAAAACAAAGGTAGTGTGTGTGTGTGTGTGTGTGTATGTGTGTGTGTGTGTGTGTACATATGTGTTTATTTGTTAAAATTCCACAAGAATCAATCTGTAAGGCTATGAATAAATTGATTAAAATATTAATTAATCAAGACCAAAACACTACTCAGTCAAAACACGGAGAAAAGTTTCAACCAATACTAATTTGCACGCGCGCGCACACACACACACACACACAAACTTTTTATCATTAGGGAAAGCACTTTTATTTTTCTCTTGACAAAATTATTTGTAGTGCTAAGAATTTGCGAGCTGCAGCCCGATACTGGTGTTGAAATGATGAAAATGTGTGTGTGTATGTGTGTTTCTATGTATGAGTGTGTGTGATCAAATCAAGTCCATTTTCTCTGTGAGTCCCTGATGAGTTTTTCCTCCTAACTAGTTTTGTTAGACTGGTACATTTTGTCCCTGTTTAAAACAGAGATGCTCCATTTTACTCAGCACCCTGAGCAATGGATGAACCTCGGGGACTCAGCATAATGACAGTTTATTACATACGTACACACACACACACACACACACACACACACACACACACACTATAAAATATGCACACACAGACACAGATACATACAAATCCAGAAATTAATGCAGACAGACACACACACACCAAAAACTAAGGCACTAACCATTATGCAAGTTTCACACGCACACACACGCGCGCGCGCGCACAAACAAAATGCACACATGGAAGAACATATGTGCACACACACACCCACACTCACTCACACAGAAGGAAATGCAGATGGCCTATTTGTGCCACATCTGATTATGATCTGATTGCTGGCTTCCAGATTAGTTGCTGTTAGGTTTGCGTCTGGCAGCGTTCAGAAAAACGATCAGAGGAGCTGCTTGTGCTAATTGCTCTCCGAGTTGCCCCGAGGACAGTTTCTGCAGGTAGTGAGGAACCCGAGAATGTCAGAGGAGTGTGAAAACCCAGTAACATGAACTTCAGCAGATATCGGCCAATCATTTCTCTGCACAAAATTCATTTTTAAGCGGATTTTTATCCTGATTTGGCCGTCAATCAGGTTATTTACAGGTTGTCGTAATGCACATCTTCTCTTCTTTTCTCTTCTCTTCTTGTCTTGTCTCATCTCGTCTCGTCTCTAGGTTGAGGCCATGCGTTGGAAGACAGGTGACCCGTCTCTCCCGCCCTCGGTCTGCAGTGTCCCGTGCCGGACGGGTGAGAGGAAGAAAGTGGTCAAAGGCGTGCCGTGCTGCTGGCACTGCGAGCGCTGCGAGGGATACCACTACCAGGTGCGTCTCCTTTACCTTCTCATTTCAGCGTGTGCTGTTTGCCCAGTTGGCAAAAAGCTGCATACCATGTGGCTACAGTGTCCCAAGTGGGGCTTTTGTTGCACATCATCCCCACTGTCCCATAATTCTCTCTCTCAGCTATACACAATCCAATAAAGGGGGGAAAAAAAATCTGGTAAAAAGGCAGAAACACGAGGCAGCACAACAGCCAATTAAGATGCATGTGGAAATGTGCTTTAGGGCCAAGAATTAGCAAGTTATGTGATCGTCTAACTCAGTGGGTACAGAACATAATAGTAACACTGCCAGGGCTTGGAGGTATCATTAATGTATATGTGCTCGTGCTACGATAAGGTTTTGGTTTATTATGTTTACATGTAGAAGCTCATTCTGCAAAATAACTGCAAACTGCAGCCAGCAGATAAATCTAGTGCAGTAAAAAAATACATTTTTTTCCTCTGGAATTTGGTGGAGTAAAAGAAAAAAGTCTCCAGAAATGTAAATATTCAAGTGCTGGTAGCTGAAAACTGTATTGAAGCACAGTACAAGTTAATGTATTTAGTTGCTTTTTACCTCAACCAAATGGCAGGTGCTATTTATATCTATATTTTATATTTGTATTTATATGTCTGATGGCCCAGCTGTGGAATTTTGTTTTATTTTCCTATTTCTTCTGCCAAAGCAGATTCTTTTGGCTGCTTGTGAGCCTCTCCACTGGAATTTATGCTGGCCTATCACTCACATTACACGGTTCACAGGTTACATACAGTGAAATCCACCCGATACTTTTTTCACCTTTGTTACTCGAATGAGCTCGGACGGTTCAATGAATATTGATGAGCAGCCACTGTCTGAAATGGCTTTTCCCCAAAACCTGAGACCAAACACGCAACGCTCCAATCTGACATGTTCTGCTGCTGCTCGCCAAGGAGCGAATGGCGGAGCAGCTTTGTGGATTCATGAAAAATGTGGTGCAGGGCAACAGGCTGGTATACAGCACGATGCAATTCAGCGATCACAGGTTTGATTTTCAATAAGCCACTTTTTCAGACTGTGTTTAAAGGAGTTCTCCAATGTAAGCCAGTGTGGAGTTCTACTCATGTACAGATTTAAAGGAGTAATATAGTATCTGGAGGAAAAATTATATAATTCAAAAATCAAGTTCAATATGCCTCCTCTGAGTATATCAGTCTCTCAGTATATGAGCATACCATCCATAACAGTGAGATGTGTTTATCAGAGCTAGCAATCAAGATTAATTTTGCAGGTATACTGTATAAATTTGCTGTAAAATTCATAATCTGTTGACACACTTAGTGTAAATGTGGGATTTTGGCAGCACAGTTGCATAATATGGACATGAATTAACAATCGTCGAGGACTGCAGGGTATGAAAACAATCTGTCCTTTGGCGTAGATCACAATGGTGATCATGGTCATTGTTATTTCATTTTGTCCATTGAATTGACTGAGAGCACATTGTTTAGAGTAAAGACATGGTGGAGGAGTTTGGAAAGGGTTTTTTGGGGGTCATTTTTGTTTTTATGAGATTGTTCAAAATTGAGGGAGGCATGAAAAATTGAGGGAGACATGAAGGCAACATGAAGAAAGGTTCCTCAGCTGAATTTGTGCTCAGGATGTCCCAGTTACATGTTACATGTTACATCCCAAACCACTGATCCACCAGGCCAACCTCATGCAATGATTTTTTTATGATACTCGTGCAGCACATAGTGACCGGATTCAACAATGAAAACCGGCTACATTGACCATAAACATGACTAAAGAAAATGGCAGGGGACAGTGACCTACATTAACACATACATGGGAGCTACATGCAGTATTGCCAGAGTCCTCTGAAGAATTTTGGATTTTTCCCAAGCAATTGATCCAGATAAGCAGTGCAACAAGTTACAAGTAAGACATATTCAGTCGCCCTATCTGTCACATGCCACCAATTACCAATTTCAAAGCCTAGAAAACTAGAAAGCCAATTTTATCAAATGCGTTTTTGCACTTGTCAGTGAGGCTGATATCTGTAAATGAGCACAATCAATGGACCAAGACTTATTTAACAATAGCGTCAGTTAGTTAGTAAGCCTATTGAGACATTTCGTGGCCCATCAAACCACTAATCAAGAAAATTGGCAGCTCCTTATTGACTGAAAATTTGCCTCGATATGCCTAACATGGTTCAGGCTCTTTGTTTGCTATATTATGTGAAAATTACATTGACCTATGCAACTCCCATTCAGACCATGTCTGGCTAAAATACTTTTTCTGTCAAATGAGACAGAATGAGGTAGAAAAATAACTGAGTAAATCGCCCATTTTGCCACATTTGCAAGTGTGCTCTGATCAAAAACAAACAAGCAAAGAAATGTTCAACATCTGTTTTTCTGTCATCTGTAACTCACCATGTTTTCTGACTCAAATAATAATGGATAAAGTTTATTTTCTTCTGATTCAAAGACTTTTAAAGGGAAGTTCTGGTCCTTGTGCTTACTGAATCTCAAAGGGTTTTTATTAAATCTCTTGTTTCTCCACCAGGCCTCGGAGTTCACCTGTGAGCTCTGCCCGTACGAGATGCGGCCTGACGTCAACCGCACCGGCTGCGTCCCCATCCCCATCATCAAGCTGGAGTGGCACTCTCCCTGGGCCATCATCCCCGTCTTCATCTCCATGCTGGGGATCATCGCCACCTCCTTCGTCATCGTCACGTTCGTCCGCTACAACGACACGCCCATCGTGCGGGCCTCGGGGCGGGAGATGAGCTACGTGCTGCTGACGGGCATCTTCCTGTGCTACGCCATCACTTTCCTGATGATCGCGGCGCCGGACGTGGGAGTGTGCTCCTTCAGGAGGATTTTCTTGGGCTTGGGCATGTGTTTTAGCTACGCCGCCCTGCTCACCAAGACGAACAGGATACACCGCATCTTTGAGCAGGGCAAGAAGTCTGTGACGGCACCCAGGTGAAGAGAGCACTGGTTTATCTCTTTGTGTCTGTGTGCATGTTTGCCCTTTATGTGCTTTATGTCCAGGGCATGTAGGCGTTCATGGATGCAATGACTGTCAAGTTGACTGGGAGTGTGTTTGTGTAGGTGCATGCATACACTTCCATTTTTTTCTTGCAATCATTGTCATTTATCATACATTATTTATGAGAGATGTAGCAGTAGGTGGGGGTTTGTAGTAATGCATAGCTATTACTCATAAGTATTAATAAGTGATATTATTATTATGATTTTTCAAGTTTATCTCTTGTCTCCCAATTAGGAAGGAACTTTCAAGAACTCAGAAACTTTCTTTGCATGTAATCTCAGTTCAGCTATGTTATTGCTATTGCTTTTTTTTATGATATTTTCATTTATAATATGCCTTCAAACAAAAGCAAATGTCAAAGTGCTACAAGAAAAAAAGTCAATTTAGCAATTAAAGCACAAGAAGAAAACAAAAAGGGGAAGAAAAAAAAAAAGCGACACAATAGAGGTAAAAGCAGTGGTGAGATGTTTAGCAGTTAATAAATAATGTCTTTCTGCAGAGAGAGGCTTTTAGGGCTGATTCAGAAGAGTCCAGTGTGTGTTATGCCCTCAGGTAGTCAGGCAGTGCGATCCACAGGTGCATTTAAGCTGCACAGAAAACCTCACGGTGCTTAGCTTAGTGCTGTGAGCCTGCAGAAGAAAAAGACGGGGAAGCAGGTCGAGGAGAAAGGAGAATATTATTGTTGTTTTCCTGATATTATCCAAGTACCAGGTTTATCTCTGCAGCGTTCTAGGCGGTCATCACCTTTCCTGATCTCCATCCAACACGGTGGATGTTACTATGACTGCTACTTACCACAGTAATCCTTTTTATCTCACCTGCCTCAAATCTCATCATCAGCTTCTCCCCCATCTCCATCCAACACTGAGTCTGTGTTTGTTGTATGACTGCATGTCTGTGTGTACGTGCTACAAGAACATAACAAATCGCTACTGCGGAGTGGAAACCTGTACCTCTGCAATGGTAATATCATAGGAACTATGAGAAACAGCCTAATTTTTAGCTTGATGGCAATGGATTTTATGGTTATTGAATTAGCTTTAAACAGAATTCTTTTAAAAACTTTCCCAGTCATCCTCTTTGCTTAGACAGCATCTCTAGCATGGATTCTGGTCCTCACTGATGTCCGCTGGACCTGAAGCTGTGTTCCAGATATGTCAGAATGTCCAAAATTTTGATCTTTTAGGAAAAAAAAGAAGCACCATATGGCAAAATATACTCAGTGGAAGATGATGCATTACCACTGGCACCAATGCTATGCAAACCGAATGCACTTCTTGTCTCCGAAGTGGGCGTGGTTGGCTTTCTTTAATCCTAGCAACATCTCTGAAGCAAAGAACACCAAGAGGTAGCAGTTAAGCTGAAACAGAGAAGGTCTTGTACAAATTTACTGTTCTCATGATTTGTTTGTCTGAAAAATACCAGTTCAGTGTCAGCATGTTTGGACGATATGTGACTTTTGAAAGAACATGTCCATTATTTGCTCCAGTGACTATGAGACATAAGAATCGGTCATAATCTGTATTCAGGCACGTCTTCTTCCATTGGGATGAAAAGACTCAGGACCTGCTCTTTGTCTGCTGAGCAGCAACGTTGAACCCCCTTGACACAATTTAAAAAATGCCTTGAAGTTTGACTGTTTCACTTCTGAACCATCTCTGTTATGGCTCTTCAAGTCCAAATTCCACTTCAGCTAAACTTTGAACATTTATAAACCCATTGGCTGTGGAATGTTCTCATCCCAGTGTGTTCCTTTAAGATGTGAACATGTGAATGACAAAAATTTGCTTTGAGGTATTTTCATCTGACAGTAATGATATGCCATTTGGTGGACGCTTTCATCCAGCGGCCCTTCCAGTATCGACAGGACTTTTCTTGAACGGGTGATGGCAATGGGAATGGAATCTCTAACCGTAGCAAAATCCAGCCACATGGTCTAAACCCTGTTGTGTCCTTCCCCTCCCAGGTTCATCTCTCCCGCCTCCCAGCTCGTCATCACCTTCTCCCTCATCTCGGTCCAGCTGCTGGGCGTCTTCGTTTGGTTCGCGGTGGACCCGCCCCACACCGTGGTGGACTATGGCGAGCAGCGGACCCAGGACCCCTCGTCGGCGCGCGGCGTCCTCAAATGTGACATCTCGGACCTGTCGCTCATCTGCTCCCTGGGTTACTCCATCCTGCTGATGGTGACGTGCACGGTTTATGCCATCAAGACGCGCGGCGTGCCCGAGACCTTCAACGAGGCCAAGCCCATCGGGTTTACCATGTACACCACCTGCATCATCTGGCTGGCGTTCATACCCATCTTCTTTGGGACATCGCAGTCTGCGGAGAGGGTGAGTACAGGGTGTGTGTTTGTGTACTTGTGTGGATCTGTGGGCTAGGTTTTGGGTTTGGGGACATAATTTTGAACATAATTTTCCTGGAGTTAATGCTAATTTTCTGTGGGAAATCACAAACTGCAGCAGGGATGAGTGTTTGTGTGTTTGTCCTGTTTATGATGCATACAACCGGTATCGCATTGCTGGGGTTTATGCCATTTCCCTTGTAGCACTGCTGTCTACAGAGAGCGTGAGTGTGTAAGGTGTGCAAGCGCAGTGTGGAAGTTTGTTTGTGTGTGCGTGCATGATAGTTTACCCTTAATACAACCTTTATCAACAGGCCAGCATTCATTCCCACTTTTTTTCAGGATTTCACAGTCTGCAAAGAGGATGAGTGCATGACGACGAGTATATGTGTCTGTCAGTCTGCCTGTCAATCCCTTGGATTACCCTATGTATGACCTGGCTAGCGTTGGAAGCAATTTTCTTTGGGGCATGACAGTCTGCAGAGGAGATGATTGCAGGGTTGTGTTTGCGTGTCTGCATATGTCCGTGGATGTCTGTGTGCTTCAATGTATGTTTGTAGCACTTCAGATCTGTTTTCTTGACCTTTTGTGGTCCATCACAGCCCATGAAGACTGGTCATTTGATGAAGATGAAGCGAACATAATTGCGTATGATTATATGTATGTTTTAAAGTGAAATGTCCCTTATAACGCGAGGGTGTATATCATTCCTCTTTGTGCATGATGAAACCCTGAGCCAATTTTGAAAGGTTCCTTAATTCTGGAACCAACTTTATGTATCATGAATTTGCTTTTGCTAAAGTGGCAGAAAACATGCGTTTTCTCCCTCCTTGAAAACTTTTTTGGAGGTGCAAGGAGACACTGTACCTCCTGGCCTTGTCAGATAGATGTGTTTTACAGTGGAAACTGTCCTAATGGCTTAGAGTCCAAAGCCTCCTGACCATCCCCAGTGAGTACAAGAGGATTTACTGTCTGGCTAACTGACTGTATCCATGCCTTTGTCCAGGCTTTTAGAGGGTTGTACTATAGAGCTCACTCCTCCCACCACTAGTTAATTATTGATAGCTGAATGATGTGTGTAGGTTGCAACCTTCAGTAGGTGTATGTGTGGGTGTGTGGGTGTGTGTGTGGACATGTGTGCAGCATACATGTACACACACATATGCAGAAAGTCATGTTTGCCTAATAATTAATTTCATATGGTTTCATATTTATATTATATATTATTTTGTTTTTCACTAGATATTTTTTTCTTTACTATGTAGTCACAGCTTTCACATGCCTGTGCCAACCTTGAGCACGTTACACACACACACACACACACATACACTCATGTATTTCCTTAGGGAGGGACAATATTTAAAGGAACAGTTCACCAAAATACAAAAATGATAGATAGATAGATAGATAGATAGATAGATAGATAGATAGCTTTTTCTATTATTAATATTTTCTGTGAACTGTTCCTTTAACCATGTTACTGATGGATAGCCTGTAAGAAGTTATTGCAACTTCTAATCTGAGAAACAGAGTGTTTACATTCACGCATGGACAATCACACACACACACACACACACACACACACAAGCACCCACTACAGTATGATTTATACATAGTATGCACAGTGTAGCATTATCTCAAGCAGAGGAGCTGCGGTTTATTGATTCCAATTACTGATAGCACGGCTATTCTGACAGTGAAACAGTTCATACACTCATTGAGATTCAAGGGAGATCATTGATTGTGAATGTCAAAGACTGTACATCACAGCGCTAAACACACTGAGGCTGGGACACTGTAAATGTGCATAGAGATAAACAGTAAACAGTAGATAGCACTATACTGTACATGTGGCACATTCAGAGCTTCTATATGAATATAACATCACAGTATACACATAAACACACACAGTAAAGCGATACCAATCATGAATGCATTGCACTATTGCAACCATAAGCTACATGGAGGACAGAGAGAAAGGGCATGTGTGTATGTGTGTGTGTGTGCATCTACACAAGTCCACATGTGCAACCCCCCCCCCAGCTCCCACTCCTCTCTAGAAGCGGTGACTCTTCAATAGTCTTTCAATAGTCTCTCCCAATTTTTGAAGTGTTATTCAGACAATTTACAGTCCTCCCGATTTTTTTTTTTTTTTTTTGTGTGT
>OMLF01050564.1:0-12240 GCA_900302615.1 Holocentrus rufus
AGGAGGAGGTGGCAGCGGAGTGAAGGAGGGAGGAAGGGAGGTAGGGTGAACTACAATTGATTAAGAGCCCTCGTGGGCTACAGAGTAGCAGGCAGATATACAGGCAGGCTGTGAGGGGAAAACAGGCGGCGTAAGCAAAGTAGACAGAAAAGACTCCAGCCGGTGCAGAAGGAGGGAGGGAAAGAGAGAGAGGAAACAGAGAGATAGAGAGAGAGAGGGACAGAGAGAGAGAGAGAGAGAGAGAGAGAGGAGGGAATGAGAGCATTAAAGCAGAGAGACAAGAATAAGAAAACGAGAGAGGCAGGGAGGTCAGCTGAACAAGGGATATGAAGTCAAAGAGACAAGAGCAAAGGAGGGCACGGAGGTGAGAGGTGAATGAAGGCAAAAGGAGAGAGAGAGGGGGTAAATGGTAAAAGGCACGGTTGAAGAAAAGAGAGGTTATGTATGGTGGTGGTGCTGGTGGGCACTGATGTGGAGAGAGGGTGAGGACACAGAACAGAGGGAGAATGCAGAGCAGAAATGTGCTGCATCTCAGTGGGGGCGATTTGGTTGATAATGGGCTGATAAAACCGCCGTCTGCTCTCAATGCCTGTCATACATCTTTCATTGTTACTCTCCTCTCCTCCATCTCTCTCTCGTATAGACATCTCATCGGCCTTCAGCCACACAATACAACCACCAGGGTTGAAACAGGCCAGTGATGTATTTTAAAATAAGCACCACAGGGGGGGATCTAGAAAAACAATGGGGGCAGCTATGTCTACCCGCCAGCAGTGGTACAAGCCCAAAGTCTTTGAGAGCCAAACTGAATATGATTTTGCCTCTGAAATGAACAGCACAAAGCCCTGAGGAGAGTATATGGTTCTCTTTGTAAATAGGTGAGGGGGTGTTGGAAGGGAAACAAATAAAAAAGGTAGCACACAGGAGAAATCCTTGACTTTGACATGTAGAAGTAGTATTAATATTGTCTAAGCCGAGGATTTTTTTTGATCCACATCACTACCAGGCTGTTTCATTTGTTTTCTCCAGGCCCGTTGTGCCCTAACCTATCTTCTAAGAAAATACTCTTCTTTATTTCCACCTACGATGCTATGTTTACCTCCATCCCTCCCTCCATCCCTTTTCTCTCCTCCTCTCCTGCCTATCTTCTCCTTGTTTCCATGTCTCCTCTCCCTTGACACGACCATAAATCATTGGGACTGAGAGGGTCTTGTTTGCGTTGGGGGGTAATTATACGTACCGTATGTAAGCTCTCAGGCCATGATGAATTAGCTGCCCTAAATAGGCCACTCCTGACTGGCACTAGCATTAGCCACCACTAGCCGCTACTTATCGAAAGAGGTAAATAGGTGAATGGGAGCTGAGAATAAATTTAAAAATGGAAACAAGGAGGCAGAAGCGAGGAGGGGCAGATGTGGTTTACTAAATCAAGGTGAAGAGAGGAGCACGGGAGATGAGTTAGCTGCTCAAGTTTAGCTAGCCACGTGAGCTAACGCTATGCAGTGCTGGAGTTACTGCTCTAAGTAGTCCTCATAAAGCCCAGCCTCTCAGTTGAAGCGCTTTAAATGTAAACAATAGCCAAATGGATTCTGAAACAAAGTAGTTTTTGGTGGCTGTTTTAGCAGCCCAAGTGACAAGCTACTAGGTGGAGCTGAAGAGGAGAAAATCTTCATCAGGGAATTGCCCTTTATGTTCATTAGGTAAAAGTCTTACTAGTGGCCGGAGCCAGTTCATCTAGGTAACTCTTGTTGACAGCTCGGCAATGGCCGGCCATCACCATCCATCAATCACAGCTCTTGGTGTAGCCAGAACCTCCATTTAAAACCAAATGGAGGTCTAGAGAAGTTTCAAAACAATAAAGCTGCACTATGCAGGGCACTTGTGCTCACCTTTGTATTGTCCTGCTAGCAACAACAAATTTGCCCCATGCTATAGGCCTAGTGATATAGGATGACGATGATGACAAAAACTCCATCGAAAAATTTCAAATACTATACTAGATATATTTCATCTACACATTATTGGCAGGCAAAGACAGACCACTAAACCATAGATTTCTCTCTCTTGTGTAGGCTAAGGCATAGTAGGCTGTCGGCCAAGTTTGATAAATCAAACTGTAGCTTGTTGGAAACACACCATTACATGTCTGTTCTGGAGCTGAATTCTCAAGCTAAGAAATTTGAACGTGATTTCACAAGCACACTGGAGCAAAAAATTGGAGCAAGTCTTAAGTTGAAGTTTTCATACATTTTTATTTTTAGCATTGCTAAAGTAATAAGGGAAAGTTGTTTTTGCTTGAACATATTAATGCAACATTCAATTGTGGTTGGAAAGTCGGTCAAAGATACTGACCTGGAAAGTTGTGAGTCATTATTTCAGACTTTCAACCGATGTGTTCTAGTGCATGGATGCCCACTTTTCACTAAAACACAGCACCCTTCGCTTATTGATATTATGGAAACCTTGCATAATGTTAACTAGAAACTAAATCTGGCTGCAAAGTTGCCACACTACATTTTAAAATCCCATAAACTAGTTATCTATTAAAAAAGTTTCTAAAGTATAAATGGATGTAAAATGAATTCTGCTCACCGTTCACTGTGTGCTCCGCCATGCTGACATCATGTGACAAACACAAGCTTTCATCAAACTTGCTCGAGTTTCCAGCTGGGAATTTGAATGGCCTTTCTCTTGGACATTTCCAAGTAGGAGACCATTTTTTCTGACTTCTGAGCACAATCTAATGTAGCATCCCAAATCAGAGGTGCTGTTTCCAGTGCATGTATCTTCAAATTAAGAGCCAATCAAATGCCAGCCTCTGGATCCACTGGGTCTCGTTAGCCAATGTTTTCAAACAAGGAGTTCTCCGAACCTCTGTTGTTTACACCGAGGTCTAGCTATGCGAGATAACAAGTCTTCTATTAAGAATGGGGTCTATTAACTTACCCTCCACTCGGCTTTCTGTGATGCCTCTGCTGATGCTGTAAGTTACTGCCACTATGTGCGCTTGGCTGCTTGCTTGTCAACAACCATGCCACCTACAACATGGTTGGATATACTTTTATGAACTGTAGGTGGGTTGTGTGCTTCCTGATTGGTGGAGAGCACCTCTTGCACCTTACCTATGCACAAAGGGAATACAGAGAAGCAGATTCATTAATTGTCAAAACGAACGAAAATTATCATCATCATCCAGTAAAAGACTTTATCCACTATGTGAACTGTACAGTATTTTAGAAAATGTAAAGTAAGGGTGAAAATAAAACCAATTAAACCAATGATTATTTACACAGATGCCAAGCAATAACTAATGCAATATTTAAAGCAGCTGTCATGTTCCAAACACAGCTTCAATGGCTCTTAAACATCATATCTCAGCAACTCGGGTATCATCATTTCCCAGTCTTATTTAGCACTTTGTTGGGTTGTTCATAGGCCTGCAATTATGATAGTTCCGACAGCACTTGAAAACAGATTAGCTATCAAAATAGTTTACATCCTACAGCCTGTGAAAACCCTTGTCTGCTAGACTTGAGCAGCATTCACAGCTGTCTAAAATTAGAATAATTACTAGTCCACTAGCAGGATCGGCAGCTCATGCATACAGCGGCATAATTTATGCAAGGAACCTCATGGATACACCAGACATCTCCACAGAACACACACACACACACACACTGATGAGGAGCACCTGCACAATATACTATCAACTAATTTAAATTAATGTTGCACAAAAGTATCTTAGCTTACCAAGAACTTAAACATTTCACTGTTTGGCTGAATGTAATTTGCATCTCACATGGGCATCAATTAGGTACAGCAAGGTATGCTTTAGCGCAAATGAATTCAAACTTGCTCTTGAGGCTTTTTATCGTCATAATGCAGAACAAAGATCAAGCAAAAATCAACAGAAATTTCTTTGGAAGTCAAAAACTGTAGGGGGCAGTCAGGAGTTTTTTCTTCCTTCTGAGCTGTAATACCTTGGTGACCTAGGTTTAATAATTTATCGAATTGGACAAATAATATCTTGTGAGTCATTACTCTCGGGAGAATTAATCGATGTATGCAGGTTTTGGAAGTTCTGGCAGGCAATGGACTTTATGAACACCCTTGGCCTCCATAAATAAATAAAATGTATTTGACCGAATCTGACACTTCCATCGACTTTAAGTCTCAAAAAGAGGGTCTAGGCTGCCTATGCGGGGATTTGAGTGAATAGGGAAGCAGGCTGAAGTCGAACCTCTCGCTCTGCTCCATGCCAGCCATTGTTGTCCCTCAGCTGACAAGTGATGCACAGTGTGTTCCAAACACCATGACAGAATGCTCTATCGTTCCATGTCAGCCAGCCAGACAGCGGCAAGGAAGAGGGAGAGCGATGGAGAGGGAGAAGGGATAATGTGGCTGGACTGGAGAATCTTAAATGAGGAAAGGGGGGAGAGATGGACGAGGGCTGTGTGTGAGGGCAGGGAATGGGGGGAAAAAAAATACATTCCTTTTGTGGTAAATGAATAATCTTTTTGCTCTCCTATCCATGCATAATGTTTTTCTACATCACTGGCAAGGGTGCCTGTGAATAGCGGTGTGAGAGAGAGAGAAAGGGGGCGTTGGGAGTGAGAGAAAATGCCTTGCAGACAGAGCTGGCAGCCTCAATATGTCCCAGAGATGCATACCAACGTGCACACACACACACACGCGCACACAGAGCTGGACATTCACTAATGTCACAGTTCTGAATTGTATTTATGACTGTTCTGATAGCGACCATGACAATATGACACATGGTGAAGACCTTCACCCGCATGCATGCACACAATTTGTCACACATGCATGCACATGCCCGATCTGACATTGAGGTCATGGCAATAAATGTGTATGTGTGTGTGATTATGAGTTGGGGGCGTATGTGTTTTCTGTAGTGTGTGTGTGGTGGTGTGTGGAGGGGTGGGGGGTAGGCAGAGAGAAGACAAGTAGGGGGCCGCTAGTGCAAGTGACATTGTCCGTGTCATTCGCACACTGGTAAATCTGTTACATCTTACCTTGAGGATGAATCTCTCCTTCCCTCTCTCTCCTTGGCTCTGGCACCTCAGTCCCTCATTGTCCCTCTCTCTCTCTCTCTCCCTCTCCCTCTCTTTCTCTCTCTCTCTCTCTCACACACACTATCTTTTCTCATTGGCACAGCCCTCCTCTCTCAGTGGAGGTGTGTGCAGATCCAGCTGGTGTGTGTCATGCTCTGCTGCTTGGTACTGCTCAGTAATGGCCGTAGTGGCCAAGAGAGCAGCTGGACACACACACACACACACACACACACACACGCACATACACACACACAAGCGAGAGGAAAGTCTATCCAGAGACTCACTATTCATTCCCCTCATTACCATATTGCCTTGTCTCTCAGAAAGAACGGAGTGTGTGTGTATGTGTATGTGTGTGTGTGCGTGTTTGTGGGGTGGTTGATATGTGCTGTTGTTTCACCCTGGAGCTCCATCCAAGCGACTTGGAATAGCTTTCACCATGATGACCAATATGGCGCTGATCCACTTCCCTCAAACCAGAAAATGCCACGGGGGTATAGGTTTAAGCCTAAACTGGCATTTGTTACAACGGCAGTCACAAGACCGATGCAAAAAATACCCGTCATTTAATCCAGTATTGAGTCACAAAATTTTATTCTCATCAACACTGTGGTCATCACTCGGTACTGAGCATTTGTGTGAGTCAGTCTATCAGTCAGGGGATGCTTAAAGGACAATTCTGGTGCTATTTTGACTTCTTGTCAGCAGTGATGATCGTATCTGTCTGTCACAAAAATTGGCTGCATATGTGTGTACAGAATGTGCTTTGGTGGCTTACAAGTGAAGGCAAACATACTCTTATTCAAACTTTAAAGTTGATACACAGAGGTAATTCCATCTTGTGAATACATGTCCAACATTTACGTCTGCTGAAATTACCATAAATCCAATAAAATTTACACATAAAATGTGAAACGAACCATTTTCCCGGCCACAATCAAATTCTGCAACCAATATTAGTGACAGACAGAAACAATCCCGACTGTTGGACAGATGTCCAAAAAAAAAAGACCGGTATGGTCAACAGCATGTGAATAACGCAATATTTCCAAAAGCAAACAGGAGTGTCTGAGTGGTATTTCCAACTGCAAATACCAACTTTGCTTGTATATTTGTTTTCCTAAGTCTGTTTCAGAATTGCTATGTCTAAACTCCATTGTGAATCCAACATAGTCATTTTGAAAACTGCCACTTTTAAGGGATTGTTGGCTCGTGAAATGCTAATGTTGGCACATTAGCCAATGAGCTACTGACCTTACAAAAGCTGAAAAAGTAACCACAGCTACATACAGGGATGTCACTGTTGAAAATGTGATGGGCAATAGCGTTTTCAACCACAATTGATCAAAGTTTGCCATTTGCCACTTACCAAACCATGCCAAACTTTAAAAGCTTGACACAGAGGAGAAAATTTAGCATACGACTAGCTAGCTAAAATGCAGCCTTCAAAGAAAGAACAGCCAACATGACTCATTTCTCAGAAATTTGCTGGTCAAAGAATAGTAGGCTACAATATAACAGTTTTCTTGACATGCTCTACAAATGCTCTAAATGATTCTATATTTTTTTTTAAAAAATGGAGAGTTTATACCAGCAAGTGTGATGCACTGGAGCTACCTATCAAATAAATTGCAGAAAACAAGAGCTTTCTCCAGCACTCTCAGAAAAAAACAAGTTTACACCTCCGAATTTTTTGTCCAACTCAACCACAAAGAGGTGATTACAGATGAAGAATTCATAAAGTCTACCCATGTAGCTGTAACTGTCAAATCCTTGACACGATCCCTAAATAGCCACAGAATCTCATTTGACCTAGTAGCTATTCTTGCTACCATAGATATCCACAAAGTTGAAGTGTTTGTATTTTTAGAGCTTTCATTGTTATTTATACCCTCATAAACATGCATAATTCAGTTTTTCATACTTCATACTCAAACATTATTCCTGATTTGCTGTAGTGCAATATTATAAAATGCCTACCTCTCAAAAATAAACAATCAAAAAAAAATAAAATTCTTGATGACAGATCACATACACTGTATAAATATGCATTAGAGCCACTGTGTGTCAGGACAGGGTCTGTACTTGTTTGGTTCAAGAAGTTTCTCTGATACGACTGGACCCATCTGCCAACTTCTGCCTTTAATCAGAGTGAAACTGTATCGAAGCTAACTGGTATTTCCTTATACCACTGACAGGAAACTTCTCATGTTTTAAGATTTTAAGTTTAAATATTAAATATGAAACCAAACTGAAAAAATTTAATAAAATAAAAGTAGAAGATGAGACTAAGGATTTGGACCATGATGACAAGTGATTACAGCTACAAGTTAGATGGTATCACAAGACCCTTTTATAACATTAATATTTTATTACTTTATCATTTTATATATTGATTTACATATCTGTGCACATACCTATTTACTAATTTATTTACTTGATGGTTTTTTTCAGTTTAATCAACCCAAGCTTTAGTATGATGAATGTCAGGATCAAAAACAAAATTTTAGTTTATAAATAAAGAGCGAGAAATGCAAAGCACGACAAAAATCCCCCAAAATTCATCGGGAAAGTAGGAGATGAGGAACAAGCCAAATTAATATTTTAGAAGTCCGGTGTGGAAGTGATCTTTGAATTCCTTCCTTGTTTTGACAAACTTCAAAAACATCTGGCCTCGTAAATGATTGATGAACCCCAGATCATATTTTATAGAGGAAGTTCATAAGCACGTGCGCAGAGACGCACACATCGAAATGCAAATTTGTGCAGTTTTTGCCGTAGCTGCAAGGTTCAATGGGTTCCAAGGTTTCACGGCAGGAAGAAAATCAAAAGAGAGAGAAGAGGGAGCAAAAGGGAGATAAAGGAGAAAGAGTAACAGAGGGGGAAAACAATGAATGCATCCCACCTTTGAGACAGGCATTAAAAAAAGACAAAAAAAACAAAGTACACATTGGGAACAGAGAGGGAGAGGAGGGGGAGATTTATACAGTGGTGTATGAGAGAGAGGAGAGGAGAGGAGAGAGAGATGGAGGGAGCGAAAGCAGGGAGAAAGACAGAGAAAGAAGGATGGAAAAGGAAGAGGAGACGTGAGCAGAGCATAGCCACAAGTGAGCAGCCGAGATGAGTGTGGAGAGGAGTAGAGACGAGAGAGATGAGAGAAATGAAACATTAGAGGTGCGGGGCAGGGAAGAGAGATGGCGACCGGGATGGAGGGAAGAGCGGATGGCGAGAGGGAAAACAGTGTTGTACCAGAAAGACAGGGAGAGACGTGTGGCTAAAATGAAGATGGAGAGAGGAGGCGAGGGGGATAAATGGAGAGCGGGCAAGAGAGATTGGTGTACAGGAGAGAATGACTGTATGTGTGTGTGTGTGTGTGTGTACACGTAGTGGCAGTGTGGGCGGGGGAGAAGGTTGCAGGACGTGGTTTGAACGCTGATACATTATTCATCAGAGCACCTCATCTCTAGCCCCCCACACACAAACATGCATATAGCCTACACATGCGCGCACACACACACAAACACACACACAAACACACACGCACACACACACAGTACCTAGAGGGCAACTGTCAATCATAGTGGTTCTAAATGGATTATTCCTGTCATTTTCAACCTGGGCTGTATTTGACTAGTTTTTGCCATCATGCCTATCAGTTCACATCAAAATGTTATCATTTACAAAAAGCAGCTGTAATTTTTGTATGGTAAAAAAGCTTAATCCTGTCTATCAATATAAAAAGATGAGTGTTTAAGCAAAAAGAAATCATAAAAAAAGCATCCTTGCCTATTTAAATACACTTGTAGTGACGTGTGGCTCACTGGTGGAAAAGATGTCGTTCCTGTATCTGACAATCTTGTTTGTGTTCTGTCTCCACTACTTTGTTTTTCCCACTTCATGTCTTTGCACATGAGCTTTGCTAGTGCTTATGTCACTTTATGGTCCCTAAACTGTCTCTGACTCTACAGCAGCTGTCCAGAACTCAAAGGGGATCTTGGGAAATAGAGTCAAATCGGACTGAAAGTTACACTGTAGCGCTCCAACTGTAGAGCTACTCTATCAGACTGGAAGCTAGCTAGTGTTAGCACAGCTGGGAACTTTGTTGGTAACGCTGCCTTGACCAGTTAGCTTTCCAGCTCATCAAGTCTAAGTGGCTCGCAAATATGCCATTACTGACTGTGTTAGCTAACCTTTTCAACATCATTTCTTATTCATCATTTCAAATATACTCAACATTAGCATTTGCTACAGCAAATGACTATGTGCAGCTTATGGAGAGAACAGTCTCTGTCTCGCTTAGTGGAAAAAGAGACTGGACACTGGCCAGTAAAGTGCTCTGGTCATTTTAATAAACTTGCTGCTTTTATCAATCTTCTCCCAGTGCCTCAGTGTTTCGGTGGAAGGAGAGTGTTGAAAATGCTTCAAAATAAGTGCAGTTTGGTGGGTAAATATATTTTCTGAATTGAAGAGCTGCGATCAATAGACATAAACCATATAGGGTCATGTTTAATGAGGGATGGTATTTTGTCTCTCCTCCATAATACACCTAATTATCAAATTATGAATTTGTTACATGTGTCAGTAGATAATACCCGAGTAGCTAATGGATAACTGCTTGGCTAAAAATATGAATCCTGACAACAAAGTTATGCTGCCACACTTGCCATCATTAATGGTGCTGCTTTCTATTTGAATTTTGTTCACAGCCAGTGTGTGCTTAAGGAGGGACCAAGCCAGGGCTGTAATGATAGATGATGAGGTGAGTATAATACTCTGGTGGTCTGGTGTGTGAAAAAGTAAATGAGCAGATCACAAAGGAGAAAGTGGTCTACTTTCCTATTTGTACCAATAAATGTTTGGCTGAAACTGCAAATTGACAAAAAAAGAAAAAGAAAAGAAAAAAGAGGTGGGTATGTCTATTTTTTCTGTTGCTAGTCAATCACTGAATTAAGCATGAAGACTGAAATTATGCATGGTAACTTTAACTGAATGCTGACGAAAGGGAATCCCAGAATCCCTCTCTTTTTTTTCGTCATCCATCACTTGAATGCAAAGATGGCCAGGGGCTCCGATGTCTCTGCTGTATGTAGATTGCGTAATGTGTCCGTGCATGTGTGCACACGCATGTCTGAGTCTGTGTGTGATTCCCTGTGTGCTTGTGTGTTTACTTGTCACAGCGTTCATAGCCTCATATGTTTTTGTGTTGGTGGTTTTTCTTAGAGGGTGTGAAATAATGATGTGGTGCACGGTCCATCCCTTAAGTGCATGACAGTTCACAGATTTATTGTGATATAGAACTCTCTAGTGGGTTATGATGTAACTCTGTGACACCGAGCGGAAGCTAAATGAAGCAAATTGAGAAATCTGTGGGCAGAGCCGCATAAATTCACATTCTTGTGCTTGAAACAAACACCTAGAGAGTGAGAACAACATGAGGCATGTACAGCATGTGTAACATTCATGGACATTACAGATTTATGCACTACATCAATACTTACAGACTGAACATATGGATATGAAACTGGCTTTTTAGCATGCATAGCTCATCTTATTTTACTGAGCAAACTTTCTTGGTGATATGCCTGTAACCTTTATATAATCTATATCTATATAGATATCTATATCTAATCTAAATTCAGATGTGTTAAATAAAAAAATAAATATAAACTGTGATATGGTACACCTCCAAGATATCCAGATGTAATCCACATAATATTACAAGAAATCCTTTTGAAAACACGATAGCATGCATGCATTTTGGATTAAGAAACATCATGATTAAAGGGGCATTATGCAAAATTGTTGAGAGTTGATTTAAGTAAGAACCCTTAGACTCAACTAACAAAAATGTTGATGATCTACAAAAAATTGTCTGTGAGTCACCCATGAAATTGCATGCTTATTCCATGTTTTTTATTTATTTATTTTTTATCATGTTTTTGGTCTGAACAGTTCTCTCTTAATTTAACCCTGTATAACCCTTTAAACAGTCTAAAAGTTTTATTACTTAATGGACTTAAGTTACCTAGAATCCCTAAAAGGAACAAAATTTGATTATTTTTGTGCTATAGATGAACACTTGTGGAAACAACAATATAAAGGGCATTTACATCAATAAATATTTCCATTAAGAAAGGTGTATTGCATTGTATGTATCATATTTTGCTACCAGGATCCTCCAAATCTGATTTGAAAGTGACCCAGCATACATTTTAAATGGAAATCTCTTCACAATGTGTATGTGAGCAATGCAAAAAGGTAAAGAAGGAGACCTAAAAAAACAAACAAAAAAAAAGAAGATGAATGATGAATATGAGGGGAAGAGGGACAACTCATTTTAGTTTTTAGTCTGAACATGTAAATAGAAACAAATAGAAAAACATACGTAGCAAACATCCATCCTGAATTCCTTATTAATCAGATGGATGTAACAACCTTGCTATGGCAAATCCACTTTTTGAATTTGGAAGAAAGTCCACTTCATGAATTGCCCTGACAATGGCTTGTTCTCATTTCATCTAATCTCAAAGATCCCTTTGAAATGACCACCATCACCGGGGTCACGGTGAAGCACAGCCCTCCGGCTTCCATTCTTGCTGTAAGACCTCGTTTGGATGGTGATTGCACACAATCACAGAGCTTGCTGATCAAGAACAATGAACGGCTAAATTACCCCGCCATTTTCAAGACAGTGAGTGAAAATGTCTCTTTTCTTCAAAGACTCGGAGATAGAGAGGGAAATTCGAAAACCAGAAAAAAGCGGGTGAGACAGGTTTAGATCAACACCTTAAGATATCGTCAGGAGATAGAGAGTTCATTCAATTCCCAGGAATAAGAAAGAGTTACAATGAATAGACTGAAGATACTGCAACTCAACCTGACCCCCAATTATCTGTCACTTTTTCCTCTCCTATCCATTCCAACTTGCCCTGGCTTTACCCATCTCTACAACTTTCTGTTTACCTATGCTTCTGCCCTCGTAACATTTTCTTTTAAAAGTTCTGCTACTAAGTAATTTTCAGCCATGCATAAGAAATAAATTGACTTGTCAATGGAAGTACAGATTGCTTATGGCTACTTTCTTTCTTTCCTAAGCCATCTCTCCTTCCTCTATGTGTCCTTTCTTCCCCGCACCATCCCCCCCCCCTTCTCTCTCCACAATCTT
>OMLF01050564.1:23594-43736 GCA_900302615.1 Holocentrus rufus
TCTCACGCTCTCTCGTTCTCTCTCACTCTCTCTCTCTCTCTCTCTCTCTCTCTCTCTCTCCCTCTCTCCCTCACTGTTGCCAACCTGGCAACTCTGGCACTACATCTAGCGACTTTTCAGGCTCCCTTGGCGAATTAATTCCTCAAAAGCGACTAGCGACAATTTCTGATCTTGGACAATATTTGTGTTTACAGCCATTTTATTTAGGTGCGACAAAGTGGTGAACAAACATACCCTGTTCCACACTTTACCTCCACAGTATGGTAACTAGAAAGACGTCTACGTGCCACAGCGCTCACACAGCCACCAGGGGCCAGGGTTGTATGTTATATTAATATGTTTATATTTCTATAACTATGCAAGGTAGTTTTTTGTTAACTATTTTAGTGTTTCTTTTTTTCTTCCTTCCGTAGTTCTTGTAAATGCGTAGTTTATCATTATTAGGTCAAATTTCTGTAAACATAAGCTATTTTTCATTCACTTATTCCTCTTTTCTGCCACTACTCTTTCTCTCCTATGTGATTCCATTTACATGCAGATTAGTCGGGTATGCAAATTAGTTGGTGACGCCATCTAGTGACTTCTAGCGACTTTTGGAACGGCCTATAACTACTTTCCTTACAGAGGAGTTGGCAACACTGCTCCAGCTTCCTACTCCCGAAATTAACTCTCCATATTTTTATGGTGTATACTGTAGTATAAGCATGATAATGCACTCCAAGATAACTCGATATACTGAATGAATGGACTTGGCAGAGGCAAACGCCACACACAAATCCCTATATCGGGACACCTTGTCATGCATTATCACTGTAATAGTAATCAGTGATGAAGCAAATCAGCAACACAGTAAGTCAAACAGAAATATAAATAGAGGTATAGTGAAGGTGGACAGGAAGGACATGTAAATAATTATAAAAAAAAAACCCCAGCACAGCTCTGAATTATCCTGCTTTACACTGGGAAGGCCGAGCACCATCAGTTCAGTGCTTTTTTGAATTTTAAATTTGACATTAATGAGCTTACCTTTCAAAGTGTCTGTCCATTTTCTGTAAAGCCAGTATTAGACTTTCAAAATTGCGCATGGAAATAGTAGTTATAATTAAATCCCCCCTTGAAATGACAGCTTGTTGGTCTTATCTGAAATCTCCAAAAATCCATTGGCCTTTGTCGGGTTTATGGCTAAAGTGCCTCATGACACTCATGAGTCTTTACGGCTGTCAGACCTGTGGGACAAGTTAAGCATTTATATGCCACTGGGGAGGCCCGACGTGCATTTGTGAGGTGTGTCCTCTCCTGCCTGCTAAAAGAGCGGCAGCCAAACTACCCGGTGCTCACTGTGAGAATTGAAGGAGGGTTTGATGGAGGAGGAGAAAGGAGAAGAAGAGGAGAGAATTGTGTTGTCAAGGTAACCAAGATGTAGCCAGACTGATTAACAAACAGACAGAGAGCCAGGCAGAAGACCAGGCAGACGGGTAAATACATACCGTACCGGTGTCTTGTTGACTCCTGCAGGAGTATGGATTCTGTAATCCAGGGGCGTATAAAGCCCAGACATAATCTTGTCCAGGGTTTATAGTTCCAGCTCCCCCGGGGCGAATTACACCATGACAGGTCACTGGACATGTTATAGGGGCGCTTTGTTTAACTGTGGCCTCTAAACCATTTGATTACTTCTTATGACCTATAGCAGGCATCACAGAAACCCCATGTATCACACAGCGCAAGGAGGTCTGGAGGACAGCCAGGGTGTGTGAGCTCACCATAAACATGTAATAGAAAGAGGGGGAGGAAAGGAATTTCAATTTTCATGTGCCATAACTCTATGACACTGTGACATGATCCTTGAATACGATGCCCTTAGTGGTGTTATTCTCTAAACCAACTGAATCATTCTGTTAGAAATCACCTGCGCTGTTTCCTCTTATGAAACTAGAGGAAAAAATATGAACCATAAGACTCAACATTTTAGTACATTAGAAAAGCAATGCCATCTTTTTTTCAGTTTAAATCCTGACTTATAGAACTATATACTGCAGTGGAATTACATGTCTTTGTCAAAGGATAGCTTCTGTGTTTTGTTTTGTTTTTTTATCCCAGGCTGCATTACAATGATGATTCACATCATTTATAACCATACACAGCACAGCCTCACTGCTAGTTTTAGTGACAAAAAACTCTGCTGCAGCCTCTTCCGAGCCTTTTCAACCACAAAACATTATAAAGGTCCATTTTGAAAACAGGAAATTCACAGCACATTTAAATATGTCCCGAGACTGTCTGCCCAAACAAAATGTTTGCAAACAGTGCTTCAGGTTTTATTTCGTATTTATGATAATACAATACCATGTATACCTACATCCACGCTATTTGCATTGTATCACTGTTTGTGGCTCAGCTGCTTGCCGGAGGCTGGTTTCGGTATCACATCTTCCAAATGAAATTACAAGAATAAAATGAACCAGTCCTGAATCAATTCACCATTATCAGACAGCCTGAAAGAAGTCAAGTAAGTCTCTGCCCACCAGTACCATACTGACACATTTAATTGTCTGTGCATGAATTGGAAAACAATAGATTTCAGGTCAGCGTGGCAAGCTTGAATTGAGTCTGTTTTGCTGTAATTTTTCAAAGTTTCTGTGTACGTCAGAACAGCAGTGGTTATAAGACACACGCTTTAAATGTTGGATTGAACAAATATGGAATGATCCAGTGGTAATATGTGACTAAGCTCAATATCCAACTTAAGTATTTAAAGTTAAGTTAAAGTTAACAGGCTGAGCTTGTAAATTGCAAGTTATACCTGAACCTTTGAAGTTTTTATTACACTTCGACTTGTTCTGTAATTTTTGTGGTCTGCTTATGGCCTTACCTATTTGAATTGGTGTAGTTATGTTACAGTGGCAAGGGTCAATAGCTAAAGCGGTAGACTGCTAACATCAAGGCTACTACTAAGGTAATAATTGGTGCCTTTATAGATTCAATAGAATATAACATTAATAATACACTATTGTGGTGTCTGAGTGCATAGCAGCAGTGAAGGACAGAGGACTGCAAGAGAGAGGCATTTTTTCCTCTAACGGTACAGCTAATACAAGAAAGAGTAAATACAAAGACTCAGCATACATACAGATATAATACCACTAGAGAAAAACTCAATCCTGTAGTTTGCTGAGGGTACAAAGCTCCTGCCCCAGCATGCTTTTCACACATAAACGAAATCTAAATCTATATCCGGTGGCCATGTGGGAGGATAGTGAAATACTTGCCTTATAGAGTGATTTTGTATTTGGATAGGCCAGATGAAAATTTCATGTAAAATTTTCATAGCGAAAATTATGACTGTATACTGTATTTGCAGAGAGGACAAGTCTGCACACCATGTAGATGCTCCCACAGTGCGCTGTGCAGCCAACCAAAGAGAAAAGGTGGCAAAAATAGCCTTGTCTATTTTCCAGATTGATTTTATTAAGTAATGGTGCTGAGAGATGGCATATAAAATAACACTCAATAGATAGCTTACAGATCCTCAGTCTGGGAGCACAGGACTTATGAATAGTCTATTTCTGAACCGGTACAACAAAACATAAAGCTGAAGTCAACACACCGTACCTGTGATTTAAATTCAGTTTGCATCAGATCAAGCCGGCAGGCAGGAGCATCATCTGAAAGAGACGCTGCACTCATGTTGACCTGACATCTGAGTGTTGGGCAACTTCTCATTTCTCCTCCAATTACAGAGTGTCAGACAACAGTCTGTCACACAATGTTAAAACACACAGGAGATGTTTGGAGCATTCTGTTAGATTTAGTTTTCCTCTGGGAGACTTTCAGACTGGAGATGGACCAAGTACAATCCTCCTCTCCTGTTGTGGCAGTACGCTAAAACCAAGTGTGGACATAGATAAGTCTGTTTGATAGAGCATCAAAACTCTGAACATTAATACACCCATCAGACCGAGGAGCATATCCCCCGCTGAAAGTCAGAATTACAGTCAAAAAGGAGAATATATGGATGGTTGTTGCTTGTGGAAAAAACAGCATTAGGCCCACCTGCTATTATTCATCATCCATTTCCGTTAATCATTCTGAGCATCCAGCTTGAATCAGATGAGGGGGGAGAAGCAGACGCTGGGGGAAAAACATATCTAATAATAAAGAAAGTAAAGCTAGAATATCTTTGCTAGCACAGAGACTCCCAGACTTTGTTCCATACATTTCTACATCATCATACACTGAATCAGAGACTCCCCACACAAGTCAAAGTATAATATATGCAGTTACTTTCATAAAGTTATTATTAAAGGTGGTTATTTAAAGTTATTATGGCATATCAGACTACTATTGACACAATTTTGTCATGGCTGACAAATTGCCAGCATTATGCCTTAAACATGTAGTATGTCATGCTTGAGATCAGATGTGTGGAACAGCTTATGACACCCTGATTTAACATCTAGTATGTCAGATTATTGGGGGGCTTTTATCCACTAGTACAACAGCTCCTTCAAGGTGCTTCTGACTGTCCTACTGTTCATTTCTTCACTCCTCCCATCACCTGTGGGCGTTGTGCTAGATAGAAGATGTGAAGACAAGTGCCATCACATTTCAATATTATTTATATTATGACCATCTCCAATGCACACAAGCCAATATTGTTTTCCTGTGCATCTCATCTCATATCTCAGTCTACAGCCTCTCTGCAATCCAAATGACAGAAATCCATTGGAGTGATGGAGAAATTCAATCCCTCTGTAGCCTATTAATCAGACATGCAATCCATTAATAATTTCCAATCACCACATGCATGAGATTGTTACTTTGCATTCATTACAATGTGTTGGATGGTGTTCATGGAAATGAGCTATCAAGTTTGAATTACCCCCTTTCATAGAATCTTTTGAGGCATTTTTTTGCAAACGGGGAAGCTAATTTTTTAGCTTCTGTATTCTGTTTGCAAGTAAAGTACTTAAAATTTTACGCTCTTTAATGGAAGAAATATTGCTCAAGGGGTGTTTCTGTCTTCTGTTAATTGTGTCTAAGTTATTGTTGATCATGGATAGGCATAACAAGTTTTCAGTGGTAGGCAGTGGGCACTTGTTGGATATCAGACGGACTGAATTCTTGGGTAATCAGACCTAGTAGCAGGCTCTAAGAATCGAGAGTGTCCTTTGTGTCTTCTTACAAAATAAATCAGGTAGGCCTTGAGGGCTTATCGATTTTTGCGGGTGTGATTTTGAGGAATTTGTTGCTGTTGGTGGCTGTAAGCACGGTCTAACCCGTCTCTCTGGAGCTGGAGACACAATGCTGCCGTGTATGTTTGGAAAGCCAAAGAGGATTTCTTGTGTTTGGGAAACATTCAGGTGAAGATAAATGGGAAATGCAGCGCTGATATGCCATGACAGAGTTCATGTCTCTCAGGACTGCCACTAGAATATTTAAAGCATGTTGGTAATGGATGGTACAAGTTCAGCACATTTGTTTGTTGTAGGCTGTCTGCTGCAGTACTGCGACTATACATTTTTAACTTTATTTTATAATGTATGACTTGAAGCTAGCATGGTGCAGATCATTCCTCATGACTAACACCCATATTTTATGTTACCTGTATGAGTCTATTGCAAATACACAGACGCCACAGTGAGCATAAACAACGCAAAACTGGGAGCTGCTGGATTTTATGTATTTATATACAGAAACATAGTTCCTGCCATAGTTTTACCTTTAAGAATAATACTTTTAGCATTGCATTATGCTATAGAGCATTGCAATTCTAACATTAAATCCAAGATAAATTAATCGCAAGATGCTTCAGTGAGCAAGCGCCACAGTTTATGGGCAGCTATTGTATGGGAAAGCGAAGCGTAATGAATCCTTTTAAATGCAAATGAAGTATTGAAAGTATGTACAGAGCCATATTACTAACATACAATGCACCATAATTAGCGTCCCTTTCAGGAGGCACTGATGTCACTGGTTGACATTGTCTCACCAGACGTAAAGCGAGCTGTCAGTTGCTCTCTTTCCACCCTCACGCCACAACGCCACCCTGACCCAGCACATAGATTTTCTCAGACACTGCCTGCAAAGCTTCTCTTCAACCTCCACCCTCAGTTAAAACATGACATGTTGTTTGTAGACAAGCTGTTATTTCTATTTATGGCAAAATGGACTGTATCTGTTTGTTCAGTTTGGTTTTTTGAACACCTGCAACACCCAGGCAGGAAAGATGCAGTAAAAGTTATCTTCATTAAAATATTACCTCTTGTTTGACACCTGCAAGCACTGACAGAAAGGTGTACAGGTCCTGTTTATTCACACCTGTTTATTTTTTATTCAGTTCAGACAGCAGCAGTGGCACTGATAAAGTTGTATAGAATCTTACATGTAGTTGAAACAGCTTCCACTTATGTCTCATTATAGAACAATTCAGCGTAATGAGGCATCTGTTTTGTATCACTCAGGAAACAAAATGTGATGCTTGTTTTGATCTTGTCTCTGCATGCACTTACTGCAAACGATGAATATGCATATGTACAAAAGTGGAAATGTATAAAGACATATGCAGTTCTATGTAGTTTCTCATTAACTTTTTGTTTAATGCTCTCACATCCCTCAGGCCAGCGTTTCTAGCCTACAAGGAGAGAAGATCAATTTTCATTAACCTTTCATTAACTTTTCATTAACCTGGTTAGAAAAACCTTAAACAAATGAAATTATATGTATGTACATTCTGCGTGACTCACTGGGACTGAAAGTTGCAGTGGTAAAAATCCTTTGTTCTCTGTATTACATGATTGACAATTAAGCATTATTGATATGACACATTATGTTTGTTGCAAACTGAAATGAACTAAAAACTATAGAGCTAGCAACAACAGCTGTAAAGCTTTAACATATTTATTATCTGTGGTACTTGGAAAGACGGGGAAACTGGGGTGAGGCTGTTCAGTGAGAATCTGGGCTCAGATAAATCAACTGACAGCAACTGGACTGAAAAGTACTAGAAACTAATTCCCTGAAACAGTCAACCATGAAAAGTCACTTGCCTACAATGTGGCTAGTCTCAATGGTAATTGTCTGACAGCCACTTACAGCCAGTGCATGCTGGCCAATTCCAACTGAGACTGACCAGTGACAGCCAAATTTGATGAGGACAAATCTCCAACCTGCAAAAGACGACATCCACTGGTCAGACTTATAAATGCACAAATAGTTCAGTCAGCCAACATATATAAATACTTCATTGTATGCATGCTCAGATATATGCATGCCATCTAGGCTCTTACCCTGTGGCCTTTACTGAAGCTTAATGAAAAGAGAGCAGGGTGTGGCGAGGATATTTCCCCCGACGTGGATGCTGGGGTGGAGGTTGGAGGCTAAACTAAGTAACAGACAATGAATGCAGACTGAGGCTATCTTCCATTTCTGCAGCTGACATAGCATGCAACAAAGGAATTTACCTGGTTTACTTGCACAAACTATTTGTCCATTTTAGGCTGCTTTAATGTGAATATTAAGTTTAAATGAAAGCATGTATTTATTTTGTAGGATTAGGGTTGCCACATGGTTTCATTTTCATGCACATAGACAAAATATATTATTATAAGTCGAATTCATGCACACGTATATAATATATGACTGTATATTTTTTGCTTTTTATTTTTTTACTGGCTTCTATTTTTTTTTTTTATTGGCTTCTTATTTATTTTGTAAGGCACAAGATTGTATTTTTTGTAATTGCTGCTGCTGTGTCACCCTGAATTTCTCCTTCAGGGAATCAGTAAAGACTATTCTACTCTACTCTCTACCCTAAAAGATAGCAAATCACAGGGTTTGCAAAAATTTGTTAAATTCATTGACAGATACTTGAAAGGAGGATTAACGGTCTTAATTTTGTTGATCAATGGCCTCAATTGTCGATTAGTTAAGCAAAGCATGGTGCAACCCTCTTCATCCTCGGCTTCGACTTGATCAGGTGGCCACATTGACTACCTCACAGTGTCTTTTCGATTACACATGTTCTGCTTGGTACACTGGTTTAGCAGCTAAACCAAGGAACAAACCGCAGGTTATGCAAAATATTATTATTCGGCATTTATTAAATGCATCCCTTAAAACGCATGTTGGTGATGAACTCAGAAGTGTAGGACTGCAGAACATCAGAAGCTGTCTCATATGTACAATATTATCAATTGGTATGCTCCTCAGTACTTTTTCCCAGATAACCATAGTCCAGAGTGCATTCATGTAAAGTGTCTCGAGTGAATAATGTAGCTGCAAGTTCCTTTATTTATTTATTTTTTTTACACACTGGTGTGATGTTGCAGAATAGCCTCCTGCTACACATCCAGTCTTTAAATACAAGAGGGGCTTGTAGAACATTGGACATTGTTATTTTAGCTGTACTTGTTTTTGGATGTGGGAGTTACTTTTTAGTTCTTAAATTGTGGTGAGGTGTTTTTGGATTTTAGGTTTGTGTTGTGTAGTTTTTACATTGAATGTCTTGTGCTTTATGATTCTTTATCCTTTATCCTTTATCCTGTTGGAAATAAGTGTTTTCACTTGAGCATCTTATCCCTTGTATTTTTGTCTGATAATCCAAAAATAAAATCAATCAATCCATCAATTCTCACCATCCACTCAAGATAGAGAAGAACAACAAATTTAAAATTCATTCACTCACAGTAGGTGCTGTCATTTATACAGACAAATGAAACAAAATAGCACCAATAATTACAATGTAATTGTTTTAATTGGGCTTCAAAGAGCCTGCTGCCATTGTGCTTAACAGTCAACAACAGGAACAAACTCAAGGACCACAATGCACCTCTCACACCCCTACATGATGCTATCACACATAAAACACATAAAACAAGATCGTGACTGAGCACACCCTCAAACCATGTTTCACCCTCTTCCCACATGGCCAGATATAGACCCTTTGAATGCAAAAAGCATGCTTGGCAGGAGCTTTGTGTCCTCAGCATACTTAAATCATGTGCTTCAGAGAATAATGTCTATACTAAAGTGTCATCATGTCTGTATGTATCCTGTGCTGAAGTCTCTTTTGAACTTACAGTTTATATTATTAGCTGTACCCTTAGGAAGACAATAAAAATCTATCTATCTTGCTGTCTACCTTCTGTTCTTCAGCACACACCAGAATAGGTACCGTTCCACCTACATTCTTCAACTGAACCCGCAAAGGCACATACATGATAACTACAGTAGTGGCTGAGTTTCTAACTCAGACTCAGAACAGGCTTGTGAAACTGCCGAAAAGTGAAAGAGCAAGGCTTTGGTTAAATAAAGAATTGTTTGATGCCGACAATAGTTTGCAAACTTAACTAACAAATGTTAGCTTTAGCAATAGTTAATCATCCCACAGTCATGCATTTTCTCTCTTCTGTTGATTTTTGTAATCAGAGAGTGGTGGGAAAGAATTATTGTTTCTTCCATCTTGGATTTTGTTATAGAGGCCAGCAATGCCCAGCTATGCTTTTGTTGGCTGGGTGCAACTGTGTCATGCCGAATTTCGGTCCAAAGGTCACTGAAGTTGATCATCAAGGCGAGAGACATGAAATTGCTAAAATACCGAAAATACTTTTCCTCCCTTGCAGGGTTTTGAAAGGAAGTGAATTAAATTAAAGGTGGAGCTCTTTGTTGTGCTAATGTGGCCACCCCTTTTTATACAAAATCTACTTCAATTGTCCAAAATCAACTCTGCAACAGTGTCGGACGATTGACTGAACAAGCGACTTGACTGTCATCCTGTACTGCGAGAGAAAAGATTATTGATTGATCATGTCTTTGCATTTGAATTCTACGAGCAGTGCAAGACAAAATCTTATATAGTGTAAATACATGGTCTGAATAGGAAATTGAGGAATTATAGCAGTAACTAGAGACATAGGCTGCTTAGAAATCACAGCCAAATGAATTAAAACAACTTTGGTTTTACTCATCAGTCTAAGTTGGTACATGGTACTTGTCACAGGACTTAATGATAACAGCTTGAGTTTGACAACATAACTCTAATGGAATTAAAGTACACTTTCTTTTGAATGCCTTGTCTCTCACCTGTTAATTTAAGAAACAACCCTTTAGTTTTCATTTTTTTTTCTTGCAACAGTCTAAATTTAATTATGTACTTTCCAGGAATTGAAGCAGTACCTTCCTACAAGTTAGATTTCTTTAGTAACTGCTTGTGGCTCTATACCAATTTGGAAAGGGTTCACTCAACTTATGAAATTGTTTGGCTATTACGCTTTTGCTGTAGTTTCATGGTACATTTTCACAGGTGTGTATAACTTTGGTGTTCCAAGATTTATGTGAATTCACTGGCTCCCGTATTCAAACCAGCGTTAA
Source organism: Holocentrus rufus (assembly GCA_900302615.1). NCBI lineage: Eukaryota > Metazoa > Chordata > Actinopteri > Holocentriformes > Holocentridae > Holocentrus > Holocentrus rufus. The sequence continues at coordinate 33,966 of OMLF01050564.1, forward strand.
ATACCTTCTAATTTTCTCAGAAGGTAACTGGACTGTAATAGAAAGTGTTTGCTTTCATGGTATTACCAGGTTCTTATCATATCCTTTCTAATTGGTTATTTCCCTTTTGGCTCAATTAAAGCAAATAAATCACAGACATCCTGCAAAGCTTCAGAGCAAAACATTCACATTTATTCTCTGAAAAAGTTGAAATTGGACTGTTAATGGAAGCAATTCTTAAAGCTTTCTAAGCAATCTAAATAAGCAATATGACACATAAAAACTGGCTCTTGATTACTTTTGATGTTGTGCTAAGTAAATTTGATGTTAGAATTCTTTCCTGTCAATGTGAAGTATACATCAAAGAAAGCTGTGATATGACTGCACCATAATATTTTCCCTCTGGAAAATATATCATGCTGAGTTAATTGAAGACAAAGATTAAAAAAATGTTGAATGTGGCTTCCATAATACTAAATTTGAATGTTAGTGAAAATTAATTGACACAAGGTAAAAACTGCAGAAGACACAAAGGGAAAAATACTGCTATCTATGTGTGTGTATATGTCTCTTGTTCCTCATTTACTGAGGAAGGGTTTTGAGGGAAAAAAAGTTGCTTAGCAATTATTGATAAAGTTTTGTGCCTTGTAATATAAAAAACAAGATCTCAACATTCATTTTGACTATTCTGATGGCACTGAACTTGTTTCGAATTGTCTCAGTGGAGCAGGTCTTACCGTTAAATTTCTGGTCCAACAATAAAGCTGACTTAGGGGAATGTTTCGCATCAAAAATGGAGTGGGCAAAGCTTTTATTGGAATATTTCACTCAAGATATGAAGCAATTTAGAAAATAATGGCTCATGGATGATTCAGAGTAATTACATACCGGCAGAGGACGGTTTGTAAAAAAGTATTTCATTGCCTAACATCTGGGTCAGTTAAAGAAACTGCTGAGTCGTAAGTGGCCTGCTAAATGAGCTAATCTGATTCACAGTAAGTTCCACACCAGCCTCCTGTTCATGCAAACTCTGCAGACCTGCTGGGTGCCTGAATGCACCAACATGGTGGGCCCCCTCTCATGGAGAAGTGCCTAATTGGTTCCTCAACTGTGATTCGTGTTGTGATATGCAGTATACCCCCTTTGGCTTTGTCTTGTAGAGGAACCTCGTGATCCTCTTACCTCCTGGTATCTTTATTCTGAAATTGATCTGCAATGCCTGCATTTTGCAATAAAACATGTCTGGAGATTAGATCAGTGTTTTATTTTAGATTGGGTCTTTGCATCATAAAAAGGTAGACTTAAAACAATAATTCTGAAGTCTTGCTGTTATTTCATAATTGAAGGATGTTGAGGAATACTGTTAGGGGCGACAAAGATTCTGTTTATGTGGTAGAGTCAAATAAAACGTATTGTGCTGTCAGTAAATTGAATATACTTGAAAAATAATACGATTATGAAATAGAGGAATGAGAATCACACTTGTTCTATACACCATTTGAAGAACACTTTGGTCAGACTAGAATGTAGGCTTGCTTTTACATTTCAATCTCATCATTTTTGCAGAACCTGCATTTGTCTGAATTGCATGTAAACAGCAATGACCTATTATGGGAGCTGTGGTAAGGACTGGGTAATTCCACGAAAACATTTACTTTTACAGCCCTGTTTCCCCCTAGTTTCCAAGAAAAGGGAACATATTAGTGATACACTAATGCCTGCCATTTAGCAGAGATGAAGCTCAGAAACCACCTGAGGTAAAATTCCCAGTAAAAATCATGAAATCAGGATGCTACCTGTGACATGTACAATGCATGGTGAACTGTAATTTAGCTTTCTATTTTTTTCCTTAGCTACAACTGTAAATATTTGGTTATTCCTGTTTTATCACGATTTCAGCATATAAATACCCAGTTACGGGTAACAATAAAAGGAAGAAAAAGGAAATAGGATAATAAAAGGAAGAAAGGGAACCTTTCTTCTCCTTTCACATTACCAGGATTTTAAAAAGTTGAGCCTTTCTTGACACTTAAAAGATTAATGAGGTCCTTTGAACAAGTTTCTCTCTGTGAGGAATCAGCAGCCAATAATAAGAAATCCATACCACTGTGCATTAATCACAGCATTGATTACCCTGTACAAATGAATATTCATCATGTTTCTTTTAAGACTTCATGGTTGAGGACTCATTCACGTTTTAACAGTTTTAAGACTATATTTAAAGTCAAGTGAAGGCATAGACAGTATAAATGCATGACTTGCTTTGACAACCACATGCAGTCATACACAGTGGGCTAAGAATAGTGCACATTTTTGAAGCCAAGTTTGGAATATTCCATCAGTGGCTAGAGATGCAAATGGAAATATTATATGACGCTGTTAAATTGGAAATAAATTAGTTAATCACTTTTGTGGTATTTTTTAATCTTTGGATGAATTAACTCAATTTAATCATACCTGGGGCTTTATATTTTGTTTAAATTACAATAAGAAAAAGTTTAAAATCCTACAGCAGACCATAAATCACTCATATTTGGGGGTGTGCTTCAAACATGAATCAAGCCATGTTAATTTTAATACATTATTTCTAAATGGCACATATATCTATACCTACCTGTATACCTATGTCCACCCACTGCTCAATAGAGCAGTGGGTGGACATAGGTATACATACATAGGTATACTGAGCAAAACATAACTGTTCAGTAATGGGACATTTTATTTGACTTCCTGATCACTTAACTGTTAAACTTCCATTGGAAACTTAGTAAAACAGCTGGAACTTAAGCTAGTTCAGCTAGAGACAAGTCTAGTCTAGTTTTCCTTTGCAGCTAGAACAAAGATTAATTGAGGCTATATTTCTTCCCCTACTTGATTATGGTGATTTGCTGTACATGAACGCCTCTGCCCAGTGCTTGCATCACCTAGAAACTATGTATCACAGTGTCTTATGCTTTGTCATAGACTTTGAAGCCCTCACTCATCATTGCACCTTCTATGCCAGGGTAAAGCGGCCCTCACTGTCCACTGCAGACTTACTCCATGGTTTACATTCGCCCACAAGGCCTTTTATCTCCCTGCCTTCATTTAACGTACAGATCATAATTCCTGTTTGTGCTCTAATGACGTGGTCTTACTGTCTATCACCAAGGTTCAAACTGAACTTAGTGAACAGGACTTCATGTTCTCAGTGTCTGGAGCCTGTAAACAACTACAGACCAACCTGCAGCTAGACAAGCTGACCTCACTTAGGGCTTTCAAAACTATTATGAAAGATTTGGAGGCAGACACAAAAATGTCTGTCCTTGCTTCTCTAGTTCAGGTTGTCTCTTGCCCTGCTTCAACTCACTTTTTACTCTACACTTTACTGTTCATTTCTATTGTAGGTTTTTTCTAGTGTTTTTCCCCTTGCTGTCTTGAGATATTGTATTGTTGCTCTAGAAGTCCCTTGAAGGTTAAAGAAAAATTATGATCACAAAGCCATGCAATGGAAAAAGCCCTGTGGATAATGTAAAATGTATTTGTTTATTTATAAAATAATTCAAAAGAGTAATGGTGGATTTCTTCAAACTACGTCCTCTGAGTCTTGTATTTTTCTGGCTTTTTGGAGGAAACGCAGAAACAGAGTACTGGTGCATGGAATGATTAACTGGCTTTACACAGGTTTACATAGTAAAACAACTAAGGATGGCATATTCGAATCACGCACACACACTCCCACACACACATGGATGCACACATGCATACACACCACAGCCAATATCTTCAAGAGAACTGTAAACTGCCACATTGTAGATCAATCAATATATGCTAACATGTTCATTTATGATGTATTGATTGTGGGGCAAGATATTTCAATGTGCTCCATGTGCACGCGTGCGTGCGGGTGCACGTGAGTGTGTGTGTGTTTGTGCACGCCTCCACGCCACTCCACCTGGCAAATCAAAACCAATTTTCCCAGTCGTGATCGCTTACAGAGACGGGATGGTGGATGGAGGGGTGGAGGGGAGCTAGGGGAGGAGAGGAGATGGAGGAATCTATTCCTGTATTGCCGTGGGTTGGCTTGGCTTGGCAAAGAGTGGCTCTTTGAGTGGGATCAAATAATATTTCCACTCCCCGAGGGGTGAGACGAGGTCCCTGAACACATCCTGCTTTTATCTCGGGCCACTCTCCAAGGCTGCACAGACAGCAGCTTCATCCACAAGAACAGAGGGGATGAAAAGGAGGTGAAGACAGATTGAGGCATGCAACGTATGTTCTCTGTACGTCGGTGATAGTATTTATGTGGCATATTTGATTCCCAATAGCTTTTTTGAAGGGGGTAGGCAGGTAGCTGCATCTTCAGTGAAGTACATGAATACAGGGGGAGGGAGAGAAAGAATAAAGGAGGAGAGAGTAGACAGCACAAGCATGGATGATTGCGGCATGAAATGACAAACACACACACACAGACACACATATATACTAATATGAAAAGAAGCTCTTTATGTGTTGCAGCTCTTTATATGTTGCTTCACACTGGCAGCGATCCAAAATACAGAGTTTGAGGATTTCTGCCAACACAGAACAGCATAAAAGATTTAATAATTCAATTTCTATTTTATTTCCTTGCAACCTTCGAAGGCTGCATTGTTAAAGCGCCGCGTGTCATGTGGGCAAGGGCGTCAGTGTCACTTCCCCGAGCCAAGTCATCACTTGCCGAAGGTGCCGAAGTTCAAGAATCACACCCATGCCCTGACTTCAGTTAAAAATGGATGTCAAGATACCCTGGGCTGGCCAAGCAGTGCCTGCGTGTGCAGCACACAACTGGAAAGGATAACTAAAGGTGCAGGTGGAAGGCAGGGAGGTGGAAAGGGCTCATTTGGAGAACTGCTGGCCATTATTGGACAGCTAGAGTTCGAGAGGCTGGGTTGGCTGTCTCGTTACCCTGGCCACCAGACATCTCAGTGGGGGCACGTCGTGACTCCTCATCTATCTGTCAGCATATCTTCGGCGCGGCGTCTGTCTGACAAACAGCCCGGGGTTTGAAGCCACCTCCGGAGCCTCGTCCAATGGCTCTTTCCTCGGTTTTCTGGCTCTTCCATTACGACCGGAGAAGGGGCAAGTAGCAGTTAAACATCTAGCAAACCCACTGGCACTGCATTCCTGCGTCTCTCATTCAGTATGGGAGAGAGGCCGTGGTGGATTGCATTAGCCCGACAATGTCCAAGTCTACCACTAAATTATGCCAGTGTTTTCGAGAAGCCCTTGGCAGTGTCGAGAGGCAATTCATTCTGACTAAATGTAGGTTGCCATGACATTTGAAGAGTGCTTTGTGGAAAGAGCCTGGTGGAGCCAAAAGACGCTACAATGAGTCTCTTACTTCAGCGCCGAATAAATCATGCCTGAAGTGTCAAAGACCATTTGTGTTTTATCCCGTGTCTCTGTGATGGGCACTAAGACGCTCAATGGATTAGCACGGTCCGAATTTGGATGAGGCACACCAAGGGCATTTCATATGGACAGCCATCCAATGCCATTGAGGAAGGGCGGTCTCAAAGGGCCAGTCTGCCCGTGCCGCCCATGCCAAAGAGCTGTGCCAAAGCCGACATACTGGCACCGACAACCACTGAGAGCATCTGATCCATAACAGTGCAAATGAGACTCCGCTGTTTAGTTTTACATCGGAATAAAACCGATGCCCGGAGCATTGTCCAAATGGTTGTTATCAGTTGTAGCTCACCATGTTTTAGAACTTTTACACGGTTTTCTTGCTTCAAATCTTGTTTTCTTGACATTTTTTTTTTTAGAAAATAAATATTTCTTACTCCAATCAACTCTCCTATCCACCAGCTTTCCACTCATTCAGATTATCTCGACAGCTTCCACTTCGTCCCCTCCATCCTCCCTTAATCCATCAGTCCGCTCCATCCTCCGTGTCCTCTCTGAGTAGCATGGCGCCAGGGCCTGTGGGACAAAACCATCTGTCAGCCACTGAGGAGGCAGAGATAGACATGCTACAGCCATTAGACCAATGGATTTCTACTGTTCCCTGTCTAAAGGCCAAACTTCATCCTTGCATGCCCTACACGATTTTACTTTATTGCCGTGTCAAACTGAGACATGTAATTTCACTCACAGCTTAGCGCATATTCCCAAAGAATCTCACACCGTCTCTTCGCCCACATTCCTCAGTGTTCCAACAGTCATACTGGTTTTTCTCCCTTCAATATTTCCTCTATTTTTTTTTTTTTACCTTGTAGGATGTTTTTTTGCACTCATGTTCTTGTTCTTGCTTGAAAAATCAAACTGAGTGAATGGGCTGCTACAATTGCCTCTTCTAGGTCTTAGGTCTTATGCTTACCAACCATCACTTTTGATTTAGTGCTTAAAGTAAAAGAAGAAAAAAAGAAAATCTGCGAGAGTTCCAAGGACACACAAGTCCATTTTGTTGCTATTTATGGTTGACTGATGGGCTGTCACACAATAATCATTCATCCTATACGTACTGTAGCTCTTAAAAGCTTTTACATTTGCTTGACGCTGGATGTGTGTATTATGTTTATGGCAGAATCTACGGTGGTTTGTTTGTTAAAAATTGAGCAAGAATTGGGTTAGCATGTGCAGCAGCGGTCACTGTGGCTTAAAAAAAAAAAAAAACTACAGAAACTGAAACTTTATCGACAGGAAAAAGACACAATCACTCCGGAGGAGGCAAGTGTGTGCAAAAAGGAGACTTGTTTCACTCTACATTTGACTCGAACTTCTGGTAGAGTGAAACTTTAATTATTTTGTTGGGCCAGTTCCAAAGGAGTAAAGAGTCACTGTCTTTTGTTGGTATAACATTATTTTTGGCTGAGTTGCTTGCTGCTGTCAACTGTAATAAATATGCAGCATAATGTAATTTATACTGTAATAATGTGCAGTAATAATTTAACCTATGAATTTAACATACACTTTAATAATATGCAATAATGTAACTCATAATGTAATGATGTGACTGATCACATTGTTTCATAAAAAATGTTCATGATGTTTACACTGTTTTTTTGTTACTGCTACTGTATGTTACAACTCAAAACCAATTTGGGGCTTGCTCTTTTTAAATTCAGCTGTATTTATGTTGCAGCACTTGGCTACAAGTGCTTGTAAAACTTGCTAAGCACTGTCAGGCACATGCAAATACATGCCTACTGTATATTGTAAATACTGCGCAAGAGGCCCACGCTGGGGAAGAGTTCCTGGTAGACATACAGCCTTCGTGTTTTTATTTATTTTATTTTTGGTTGCTTTTTCCCCCCCCTGCTCCTTCTCTCTCTTAACCCCTCATCTTTCTGTATTATCTCTGTCAGCAGAGCCTCTACTTGGGTCACTAGTGACACACCAGAACCACCACTTAATTACCCACAAACCTCGGGGAAAAATAACCATGAGGCGCTCTAATCACCATGACTCCATTGCCCAGAGGTAATGTGAAAAACCCTGCCTTGCTCTCATGCTGTCACCATGCATTTCGTCCTTGGGGCTGGCTTCACCCCAATCTCCATTTTCCTCCTCCTCCTCCTCCTCTGACCTCTCTCTCATCCCTCTTACTCCCTTGCAAAAGTTCTAGTTGGTGGCCTTTCTCTGGGGTGACTGATGGCAGTTCCACGGGCAGACACGTCCACACTTAATTAGCCACAAGCCCCTTGGAGGGCAAATGTGGGGCGACTGAGGCGTGAGCGCTGTCGAACCATCTTGCTTCTTCATTCCAGTATCACTGCACCACTGAAGCCAGTCCACTGTGGCTGTGTTCACCAAAATCATGTTACATAACTTTTTTTTTTGTATATTTGCATAAATATTGCTCAAAGTTAATACATTTTTAATGAAATAATCACTTGGACTTGACATTTCCCCCTTTGGTTATTCCAATGCAACATAACTTCAAACCCACAGAACTGTTCCTCTTACATTTTCAGACAGACCAGCGGGGCCACTGATTGGTCACAGCTAAGCTTCAATGCTTCTGGGTAACAGAGTTTGTCATGGCCAATACCCAGAGTGATATTAGGAAAACATAGGATTGCGAGTACACTGCAAATCAAAGAAGACCTTGTTGTTCTCAACCACAGACGTCCTTGAAGCAACGGGTATTCACATATAGTATGAGACACTCATATCAATTTGAAAATTTATTTTCATATAAAAAGACACTCTATGAAAACATTAGAGGACTACTTTGTACAATCTTATGTATAAAAAGAACAGAAATGAGGGAGAAAAGGAAAGGGGGCGGGGCTTTTTCAGTAATCGTATAAATCAATAGGAATGTTGGGTGGTCATAGCAGTGGGTTAACACTTAAGCATCAAAGACTGAAGGGTAAAAGGTGATGGTAAGCATAGTATGTTTGAGTTGGAGGCCACCTGGAGCTGAGCTGCAAATTTACTCGATTGCATTTCATATTTGAGATTTGCCATTGCACAATATGGGTTATTGAGGTTGGCAAGCTTTCAACACGCAAATGTGCACACGATAACCATGAACCTTTTTGTATGTCTACCATTTATGTCATCCCAGAGTTTAAAATACAACAAACAAAAAAAAGATAAAATAAATGAAGTCGCATGATGCTGCTTGGGTAAACAAAACATATCACGAGTGGTGGCACATTCAAATAATCAGTCAAACATCGTCTCAGTCAGTCAAACAGAATCTCACTTACCATTCTTGAAGATGTAAACTTAAAATCCACCCCATATCACTGAAACCAGTTCATGCGTCATCATCCAAATGCTGTAAATCTCACTGATGGAGGAGGAGAGTAACTAAATGTTATACTGGCCAGAAATTAAACATTCAGTCATTAGTGATTGTTGTTGTTTTTGTACAATGTGATTAAAGCATGTAGCATTTATTAGTTGCCATGAGAACAGGCCTTTGTAAAGGATTTATCGAGGGCTTTCTTTCTAAGGTGTTATTCAATTTTAGAAAAAAAAGAGACTCTTGATTAGTCTGTTAAGTTCAAATCCTCATTCCGCTATTTTCCTTCCACTCTACAGTAACACACACTGATTGAAACCTGGTCGATAGCAGACTACGGCTCGTCTGTCTCTCCTGACATTGACCCCCTCGGAAAGGGGGTCAGGTGAATCCGACTTTAGCTCGGCAACTTGGGCCCAAACTACCTCGCTCCTCGGAGAGAAAGTGAGCCGTAGGTCTGCCTATCAGCTGATTAGCTTGAAAGGTTAGAAGGGCCGGCCTCTTGTCTCACCATCTGCGCCGTGCTGCACTACCACCACATTAGGGATCTTTAAACAGATGGTTTGAGGGCTGCGTCGGAAAATGTCAGGACAAATCGCCGTCCCCCCGATAATTACTGTTTTTGCGCTCTCCCCCTCTTGATCTGCATATCTGCCTGCATCTCTCTCTCTCTCTCTCTCTGTATTTTTGCTCTTTTTTTCTTTTCCCACTGTTTTCACTTCCAGATTCTCTCGACGGTCTCCCTGTGCATACCATCGGGTTAACTGGGAGGTGTTTAAAACGGACAGGAAAGTTATTGAACCGTCTACTGCATTCATCCCACACTCTGAGACTCTCTCTCTCTCTCTGCCGGCCTACAGGGGACTGATGTACTAATGTAGCTACAGCAGAAAACTGGACTCCCTCTTGTAGCGGCTGCAATACGAAAGCAGAATATCAAGCGAGAAGCATCACCACTGGCATTGTCTGTTTTCTCTTGAGCCTCTCACCCTGCAGCCTTATCACTTTCCTTCGACTCGTGCTCCATTCCTGCCCTCTGTCTCTCTTTATGTATCTGGATCACCCCCCCC
>OMLF01050568.1:0-11823 GCA_900302615.1 Holocentrus rufus
CTCACATGGCTTCCTCCTTTCGCTCTGCTCACTATCCCAACTGTGCCCAATAGCCTTCAAATCTGCCATTGTTCTCCGCCCGGGTATCAGCCCGTGCTGTAATCATATTTGGGTTTCATAGCCTCAAGGAGGTCTGCGTGCACTCATCGTGTTTGTTCACCGGGGCTAATGTAGGGCTTAACAATGGTGTTATCTCCTGCACGGTTGTAAATGGACTGTGCCGTCAACATGTGGAGCTCAGTAGATTTGTTTCAAAGAGGATTATTATGACTCAACCCCTGCGAATGTATTAGCCAAAGTGGAGGCCGTGCACGTGTGTAATTTCACTGTGTGGGGTTGTGTACTTTATCTGGTTCGCGTGTGTGTGTGTGAGCAGTTCCCTGGTGTTTGTGTGGTACTTATGACTAACATAACGCTGTGGTGTTGCTGTCCTCTCTCCTAGGTGACATCACGCAGAAGGGCTATGAGAAGAAGCGAGCCAAGCTGCTGGCCCCCTACATCCACCACATGCCAAGTGAGACCAGCTCTTCCTCTGCACTTCACGTTTTCCTCATGTGACTCCTACCCCCTCCTGCTCTCACTTTTCATATTTATGGTCTATGGTCCACCATACCCAAAGCTGTTGAAAGTTAGTGTGTGTTTGCGTCAGAGCCCGTAAAGTTTATAGACATGAATTGAATCAGCTGCATTCGTCAGGACAGCTGGTGTTTCTTGCCATCTGTATGCCGAATAATATACACTGAGTAAACAAATTAGGCAGGTTTGGTTTGCTTAACTCTGCTCAACTTTGTTAGAAATAAAGCTTTATTGAATTTCCAGTATGGCTGTCATTATGCATCCAAAGAGATTTCTGACTTTCTGTGGCACTCTAGTGGTGACTGTGGGAATTACACCTCTTGCTGCTCAAACTTTTCCCAACTCTCATAATGAAATCCACCGGTGTAATAAATCCCCAGAATAACATGTCAGAGGTCACATAACTGTTTGTGAGCCCACGTCACATTCTGTCCAAGCGGTTTACAAGCTCTCGCAGCAGTAAGGAAGTGCCACAGTTTCACTACACTCCGATGACCCCGATCACCTCTCACTTTGTTGGTAGGCTGATCTGCTCGGTTTTTGTCAGTCAGCAGCTTCGCACAAGGGTGCAGTGTTTCCTCAGGATAAATTGCACCACCCGACTAGCATAGCCATGAAAGAATCCTCCTTAATGTGTCACCATAGGTTAATTAAAAAAAGCGGTGTGCTTTGCTTCCTTCCCTGCAAGGCTACATGAATAAGATAATCAGCCTCGGCCTGCTTCGGGTTGAGCTACCACTTGATACATAATTTGTTAAGTGGTTACACACACTAGGGGAATTAAAAACGGCCGCACAAATCTGAATCTCATGTGGAAAATCCCTAGATGTCACTCTCTAAAAATTCTAAAAAGTGTGGTTAGTGGCTTTCTGTTGTGCCACTGGCAGCGTGCCCCGGTTGTCATAGCAGGTATTAGGGAGCTTTGAAGCTGAAAGATCACCTCCTGTTCCTGCACCCGTCCCTGTAGGCCTCCTCCCTCTGAACCCTCGTGTCCTCAGGGTCTGTGGCTTGAGCCCGCTGGGAGGAGCAGACTGACTGTTGACTAAAATATATATTTAGCTTGAATCTAATCTCATCCAGTTTCATGTCATGTCCTTAATTTCATATTCACTCATAGATTTTGAGGAGTGGCTGAATTTAGACCACAACACAGTTTTTACGTGTTTTATGCAATATTTAGGCCTACATGTGGCTGTAGTGATGTAATGAAAACCAAGAGTGTGATCTGTTTGTGTGTGACATTTAGGGGTGTGACGGTTCTGAAACTGACACCAAATCTGTTGCGGTTCCGTTCTTACATGTCACCCCCACCCCTCCACAGGTGTAGCTTGTTGAGTTTTCATTAGGTTTCTAATTTAACAAAAGTCAACTCTCATTTCACAATTAACACATCTAAATCATAAAATTATTCCTCTTAAGTTATAGCAATCTGTACAGTTTGAATATATTACACATTATACCTAGTTTTTCTTCTATTTTACTAATTTTGTCCAATCAAGTGATCATGCTAGTTTTTTTTTTTTACTTTAATTTTTGTTCAGTCAATTTATAAAGTTAATATACCTTCATAGTGTATGATTTGAACTGTGGCTCAAAAAACGAGGTCTAAACCAAGCCGTGCATTTGGAGAATCGTTACACCCCTAGTGACGTTCGACAAGCTCATGTTTGTATGTGAATGTATTATGTTGTTGTAAATGAGTTTGTATTGATTTTGTACAAACCTGTTCCTATTCTGCAGATGTGGATCTGTCCCTGCCAGATGTGCAGCTCTCCCCGGGCCACAGTGCGGACCCCAGCCCCAGCCCTGAGGCCCCAGGCCCCTCCACCTCTTCAGCCTCCAGACACCACCGCACACACCGCAGTGGAGGGGCCAGGGATGAGCGTTACAGATCAGGTACACATCAGATGCACAGGCAGAGACAGACGTGCACTCACAAACAAAAACCCTCACTGAATACGCACCATGCAGCATCAGTCTATGACATTCTATTTTTTCCCTCTTTCTCTCTACCTACCTCATTTGTCTCCCTCACTGTGATTTTTCTTCCTTCTTATCTAGACATCCACACAGAGGCTGTGCAGGCGGCGCTGGCCAAACATAAAGAAGAGAAGATGGCACTGCCCATGCCCACAAAGAGGCGCTCGGCCTTTGTCCAGTCTCCTGTGGACAACTGCACACCCCCAGGTAATATCTCACACTCAGCCGGCAGCAGGGTGGTGCACTCATGAGGGAGACTGACCTTCAAACAGAGGGCTTGATGAGGGCTGATGAGGGAAAACGAAAAGATAGATGTGTCCTTTGAGAATCATCAATCAGAGTATAAAAAAAAACATCTAAAGTCCTTGTAACAAAAGTTGACTGAATCAGGACTAGAAGCCTGTGTTCCATCCTTGTGTGGTGTTTTCTCTCCCTGTCAGACACGTCTTCTGCATCAGAGGATGAGGGCTCACTGCGCAGACAGGCGGCTCTTAGTGCGGCGCTGGCCCAGAGCCTGCAGAGCCCTGATTACTGGATCAACCGTTCCGTCCAGAGCTCCTCCACCTCCTCCTCTGCTTCCTCCACCCTCTCCCATGGAGAGCCCAAGACTCAGCCGCAGCCTCAGCCCCAGCCTGTGTCCGCGTTAGCCGACGTTCTGGCCCACACACGCATAGGTAAGCTTCTTTTTGAAATATATTAAATAATAGCCCTGCCTCTGATTGTTGACCTGTCAAATTATCTGTCACACAGACACTTTCAGTCGACTGACTTTGAGTTGTTGAGGGTTTTTTCATTCAGAGATACACCTTCATGATCACAGGGACAAATAGTGACTGTAGGTTTCAGAGGCTCAAAAATATCTTCATATGACTTTGTTGCATTTGATTATGATTACTGATTATTATTAATGTGGTCTATCTTCACTCTATCTTGTGCCAATGCATTTTCTGATTGCCAAAACATCTATTAATTAAAAACAAATAAAACAATGAATAGCTGAATTGTCATTTTGAAGTCTGTTTTGACTAAGGAAATTCTGAGTTGGGTACAGCCCTATTAAATAAACATCCCCATTAATCAAATAAATACAAGTACTCGTTGATTGTACTTCCCCTTTTTGTGATGTTCTCCTCTTCTCCCTTTCCTCCAGAAAACAGCGTCCCGCCAGATGTGACGTCCTCAACCCCGCAGGAGAGGGGGTCCAGGGTGGACCTGCCCCCCGCTGTCCGGGGCATGAGCCGTGGCCAGAGTCGCTCCAGCATGCTGGACACTGCTGACGGTACACACACCCTCACACACACACACACACACACACACACAAGATCTTTCATCAGGATCACTACAAGTCTGTACAAAATTGATTAATTGGTAAAATCATTTGGTAATTTCCAGATTTTGAAGTGTTTGGAATTTGAAAAAGAAATTTGGTGTCATCTTAACATATTATGAATTTTTGTTGGTAATTATAACTCATCCATAGAGTCATGTGGCATAACTAGTAGTGGTTAAACAAGGTCACTATTATAATGAAACAAAAACTCCTCACATCCTGTTTTGAAATTGTTAATGGAAAAAGCGTGTAATTTTGAAACTGGAACTCTGCAAGAACACTGTTTATCATGAACTAAATTCATAAAGACAGTATTCTTGTCTGATGTCCTGTGGTTGTCCACTATTACACAGTGCAGTAATGCATGCTAATGTAATGCATTTACTCAACTTCTTCCTCTGTGTCCCAACTGGAAATAATTTATCTCACAGCCGTTGCACTGTGGGCTAAGTATGAAAATAGCGATGACTTCAAATTGGGAGGTTATTTTGTTTTTTTGTCTTTGAACAGGTGATGGCTGTTGTACCATTCACATGTAGCAATCATGGCACTTTGCTGAAACGTTTGTGTTTTTGTGTTTTGCATTGACTGTATTGTTCATGACTTTGTGGTGTGAGTTCCCTTGGCTGATCGGAGTATGACTGTACAAATAATTTGCTCATGTTCATCAGAAATCACCCTCACCATCATCCTCATTTCAGGCACTGTGTGGTGAATGCCTCTAACAACCGTTATGTTTTGTTCTTTTTTTTGGGTCCATTTATCCACCCCTGTCTTGCCTTTCATTTAAAAAAAGGAAAGAGAAAAGGTAATGACTGAATCGAAACGGGGGAGAGGGGAGGGATGCCGGCCTGGCCCCGAATCAGCTTGCTTTCCAGCCTGGTGTCCGTCTGTCTGTCTGTCTTTGTGTTTGTCTCGTGTTGTAGGTCTAGACGTAGAAAAACCTCCTCTATCTGATCTCTCAATGAAGTTGTCCGCTCTGTCAGCGTCTGTTCAAGTACAAACTACCCTTCTGAATTCTTCCTGCTGCTGATTCTTGATTCCTTGCAAGTGTGTGTGGTTCTGCCTGAGAGAGAGAGTGTGTCTGATAGAGTAGATTTGTGTTAGCATAGAATTGCATGTGTGGGCGCGCGCATGTGTGTGTATGTGCAAGTATTTTGTTTTTTGTATATGTTTTGTGATGGTGGCTGTTGTTGGTGTTTGTCCAGGCGTGCCAGTCAACAGCAGGGTTTCCACGAAGATCCAGCAGCTGTTGAACACACTCAAACGGCCCAAAAGACCGCCGCTCAGCGAGTTCTTCCTTGACGACGCAGAGGAGATTGTAGAAGGTGAGAAACACGCTGTGCATGTGAATTCATGTCTGTTTCCAATTAGAAAAAACATGGGGTGGAAAAAATAGGAAAGTCTTAAATCATAAGCTCTATTTTGCACATATAACTACATGCATATATGGATTTGGCTACACTGCAGTTGGTATTGGGATAGTTTACTCTGCAAGCAGCTCAGTTGAAGGGTTGCTGTATTTTGATTGTGGGAGGTGCAGAAGGCTTCGGCTGTGTCCATGTCGTGGGCTTTTACACCTACAGAGGTTAGAACAGTCAATATTATTTTCAACAGAGAAAAAATAATTATTAAGAGTGCCACAGAGGTGAACATTTTTTTAAATAATGATGTTAAAAGGTGCTTTTGGACAACTGGAGACTAAACAATATAATATATTCATG
This sequence comes from Holocentrus rufus, assembly GCA_900302615.1. Taxonomy (NCBI): domain Eukaryota; kingdom Metazoa; phylum Chordata; class Actinopteri; order Holocentriformes; family Holocentridae; genus Holocentrus; species Holocentrus rufus. The sequence continues at coordinate 5,611 of OMLF01050568.1, forward strand.
AAGTCTGTATTTTCTTTTTTATCAACCTCCATGATGGATGCACTCGTTCTGCAAGCACTTTTGTAAGAAGTTTATTCATGAATAAAAATTATTCTAGTTGTTGTTGATGTTGTTTTGTTTTTAAGATATTTTCTCGTGGGCGTTATTCACTGTCCACATGTTGGCTGAGCTTGCCTGGACACTCAGCTCTGTAGGAAATAAAATGGATTTCGTGTTGTTCACGTTGCTCATGGTGTGAACTTTGAGTTGGGTTGGAGCTTTTTAACCATTTACTTCCACCCCCTGTCCCTCGTCCCTTCCTCTCCTGTTGTCCAGTGCCCCAGCCAGACCCCAACACCCCCAAACCGGAGGGTCGTCAAATCATCCCGGTGAAGGGGGAGCCCCTGGGCGTGGTCAGCAACTGGCCCCCGGCGCTGCAGGCTGCCCTGGCCCGCTGGGGGGCCACGCAGGCCAAGAGCCCTGCCCTCACTGCCCTGGACATCACCGGGAAACCCCTCTACACACTCACATATGGTGAGCAACACCTATAGATATAAAACAGCAAAGAGTTTTGTTCAACCTTTGTTCCCTCAGTTTACAAAACCCAGAGATTGCATGTGTGAGCTCATTTTCTATCATGTGAAATAGCCGTTATTAACACGGTAACTTTTCTCCCCCCAGGTAAACTATGGAGTCGCAGTTTGAAGCTGGCCTACACACTGCTGAACAAACTGGGCACCAAGACCGATCCTGTCCTGAAACCAGGAGATCGGGTAAGAATCTGTCCATCCCCAATCGGTGTATGAAGTATCAAGTGACATGACAAGTGAACAGAGTCTGTTGGTCTGTCTCTCAGGTGGCGTTGGTGTACCCAAACAGTGACCCAGGCATGTTCTGGGTGGCGTTTTATGGCTGCCTGCTGGCTGAGGTCATCCCTGTGCCCATCGAGGTGCCACTGTCACGACAGGTAAGGCTGAGCAAGCACAAAGAAACGAACTGCTATATAGTGAGCACTGAGGAATACAAAATTAGGGATTTGTAGTCAGGCAACAGACAGTGAATGAATGGAGGAGGATGGAAGTGAGGAAGGTCTGGACAGGGTGAGAAATCAACATCTGGCAAGCTTAATGTGCTCTGTGCTTGATCCAGTAGCATAGATAATGGGTCGGGATGAAATAGAGCTGTGCAAAAAAATAATAATTTGATACCGCTGAGTATTGTGGTATGACTTTTTTTTTACATTTGTTTTGACATCTACATTTTCGTGCATTGTGCAAATTTTGTTATAAAAGTGGGAATTTCAAGTTGTTTTATACATTGATTCTGACTCTGTGAATCGATCATGATACAAATCATATCGTGACCCTGTATGGGGATACTTATTGTATCATGAGGTCCTAGCCAATACCCAGCCCTAGAGTAAATTGGGATTTTTATTTTTTATTTTTTTTTGGACCAGAAATAGTGATTACTTTTTCTAGTTTACCAGCACTTGGCAGATTAGCCAAAAATAAATATAAAATATGTACAAAAATAAATATGCACCTGGAACTACTTAACTGTTGCTAGAATATTTGTGGAAGGATAACAATTATTTACTGTTATTAAAATATCACAGCTAAAAAACAAAAGATGTATTAACCATTCGCATTCTGTTTTCAGTCCATCGTAGTGTTGCTATTTTATACCATCTCATAAAAGCAGTTAAAATTACCCTTTGAGTTGTGCCTCCCAGCTATTATAAAATCACTGAGTGTGATGCATTGTGCCTTATTATTCAAATTGCCTTATAGAAAATATAGATTTACAATATGACCAAAATATTGACACCTGGAGTGGATGTTAATTGTCTCAGTTGTGTGTACAGTCGTCTCTCTGTGTGTCTAGATCTCTTGACCCTTCTCTCTCTCTTTAGGATGCGGGCAGCCAGCAGATCGGCTTCCTGCTGGGCAGCTGTGGGGTCGGCCTGGCGCTGACCAGTGAGGTGTGTCTCAAAGGACTTCCTAAGACACCCAGTGGAGAGATCATGCAGTTCAAAGGTCAGCCAACCTCACTGTACCCCTGTGAATGCTGCTGGATCAGCAGTGGTCATCTCTTTCTTATTCCCTTTGGGACCCATTAGATGGACCCATTAGAGGGAATACATGATGTACACTGGCCAATTTAGGACCAATGTGTGTGTGTGGGTGGCTGGGTGGTCACTCTGGATGTAAAATATTGTCAAGTCAGATATTTTTAGTGGACACCAGGGGGTTACAAGGTGAAAAGAGTCAATTTACTGCTGCTTATCATCGGTGTAGCTAAAAAAGACTCTTCCTTGATGTTAGCTGAAACATTTCCACATGCTTTATGATATGCACGATGTTGTGGGTTTGTTCTCCAGGATGGCCGAGGATGAAATGGGTTGTGACAGACACCAAGTACTTGACCAAACCCTCCAAAGACTGGCAGCCTCACATCCCCACCGCTAACACGGACACCGCCTACATAGAGGTACTTTTAATGTTAGTTCATCAGCCCTGAAAAGACCATATATTATCAATTTTGGCAGTTTTGGCATGTGAGACCTGGCCTTTTCTACATTATAAATCTCTAATCCCTTGAGATTATCTGAAAGGACTGATCTGACTACTTAAAATCATCACATCACCACTTAAAATCAACGCTGTATGGGGGCTTCTTTTACCATTACCAAAAATGTGGAATGCCCCCTCCAAGAAATATATACTACTTATAAGAGTGCCATCTTTTAAATAACTTTTAACACATACATTTGTCATTCTGCTTTGTACTGTCATATAATGTAATGTTTTCTTTATTTTTCACTGTTATTAATCACTTTTCTTTCTGTTTCCCAATTTTTGTCTCCCTTTGACATATTTTACTATTTCTTGATTTTGTGTGTCTTTTGTAAAGCATTTTGTACTCTTTACTTTTCAATAAGTCTTGTATAAATAAAGCATATATTTTAGTATTATTCCTGTTATTGTCATTACCTTATATTTATATTTTCCTGGGTTTTCTACGTTTTCTGTGTTTTTATTTTCTTCATCTTTTTGTGTGTGTATGTCTCTCTCTCTCTCTCTCTCTCACCCAAGTACAAGGCCAGTAAGGAAGGCACGGTGATGGGAGTTGCTGTGTCCAAGATCTCCATGCTGACCCACTGTCAGGCCCTCACCCAGGCCTGCAACTACTGTGAAGGTAAGAACTCAGAGCATGATGTGGCTCTGAGGGACTGAAGAGCCTGAGAACAACAACAACAGGAAAACATTCAGTTTAACAAGCCAGAAAATAACCGTGTTTAGTCCTCACCCACATTTTAACAGTTGTTCAGTCAGCTTGCGACTGCACACAACTTCTCTAATGTGTAGTTATATTTGTGTGTGTGTGTGTGTGTGTGTGTGTGTGTGTGTGTGTGTTTCCTATCTCAGGGGAAACGCTGGTCAACGTGTTGGACTGCAAAAAAGATATGGGCTTGTGGCATGGCGTCTTAACGGTGAGTTGGTTTGTACACAATAGGTCAGTTTGTCAATATATCCTGATAAAGAGACCTTCTTCCCCTAACCTCTTTTTTTTTTTTTTTCTTTGCAGAGCGTCATGAACAGAATCCACACCATCACAGTGCCCTACGCTGTCATGAAAGCCTGTCCCATGTCCTGGGTGCAGAGGGTCCACATTCACAAAGGTTCACTTCTGTCCAGTCTTAATGTCGTGTTTCATCTGTAAAATAAAAACAGCAATTGTTTATTTAGTGCATTTGCTCACACATATAAAGTTATAGAACTACAAAAAGAAAAGGTCAGATAAAATAAAACAAAGAGGTAAAAACCAAAAAAAAATGAAAGCCTAAAACTGAACTGGATTGCAGCCTAAAACAGAATAGCAAAAACAAAATGTATAGATGACAGGAGATAAAAACAAATTCTAATGCTGTATCTCTCGTGATATGTTTTCATAATGTAGCACGTGTGGCCTTGGTGAAGTGCCGTGACCTCCACTGGGCCATGATGGCCCACAAGGACCAGAGGGACACCAACCTGTCTTCCATACGCATGCTAATAGTGGCTGATGGAGCCAACCCATGTGAGTCCCTTCCACCTGCACAATCTCCTTATAATGAACAGCTGTATGGTTGTTTTATGCACAGGATTATGCATTTTGACCACTTACACTCGTTTTGGTGACCTTTCCGTTGTGTTTTCAGGGTCTGTGTCGTCGTGTGATGCCTTCCTGAATGTGTTCCAGTCTCACGGCCTGAAGCCTGAGGTCATCTGTCCATGTGCCTCCTCTCCTGAGGCCCTAACTGTGGCCATACGCAGGTACAGCATCTCAACACTGACACTGTGAAGAGGCAGTCTTATACCTGTCAGTACAAAACTAACACAGTTTTGCATGTAAACGGTTAGAATGGGTAAATTATTAAAAGAGTTGTATTGAATCAAGTGACATTTTCTTGAAAGTAGGGTTTGTGGAGGGATTTGTGGAGCAGTTACTGGTATTTTCTTTTTCTCTGTTGTTTCAAAATACTGACACATGTTTGTCAAGTATACCTGAAACAGCTGTTTTAAAGGAAAATGAAATAATCTCACTCCTTTGGCAGAATTTCCACTGTTACACTTTTTTTTTGGAGTGCACGTTATTGTACAAAACTGCTGCAGTTTTTTATGCAACAGTGAGAAAGGTTTTGTTCACTAACGGCCCTCATTGTTGTGTAACATTTTTTCTCTTCCTGTTGCCTGGTTAGTCAGTTTTTCCCTCACATTATCACTTCTCTTTTTTTGTCTTTCTGCAGGCCTGGTGCTCGTGGAGCTCCTCTGCCAGCAAGGGCCATCCTGTCCATGGGTGGCCTGAGCCACGGAGTGATCAGGGTCAACACAGAGGACAAAAACTCTGCCCTCACTGTACAGGATGTGGGCCACGTCATGCCTGGAGGTTAGCCATTGTGCTCGGCTGTAACTGGCAGTGTAGCAGCAGCAGATTTTGCTGCCAAATGTACAACACCAGAAGTCAAGTGGTTGATATGTATTTGGCACACATTTAGTGACCTGCGTGTGTGTGTGTGTGTGTGTGTGTTTCAGCTCTGATGTGCATTGTGAAACCAGACGGGCCTCCCCAGCTGTGTAAGACAGACGAGATAGGGGAGATTGTGCTGCACTCTCGGGCCGGTGGCACCATGTACTACGGCCTGCCTGGCGTCACCAAGAACACATTTGAGGTCTGGATTCTGTAAATCTAATCTCACAATATTGAGCAACACAAGTACCGTCAAGACTTGGCTCATGCTTACTCATTTGACTTAAGCTTGACACACTAATCTTAGTCTTTCTACATTTTTGTTTCCTACAAAACACAGAGCAGGGAATTGTGTAACTGTTAAAGTGTTTTGTAGAGATGTAATTAGGAATATTCCTGCTGCAAAACTCAACATACACAACATTTAAGCACTTTTAAATACATTTGCGAGTATTGACCAGTTTAATCCACTAGATGGAGACAAAGAAGTCTGCATTAAGTAGCCTTTCTTCTTTGATTTAGTGCATGGAAGCTTCTGAAGCTTTCTGAAGCTTAAATACTTAATGTAGTTGTTGCAGTAAGTAACAACAAAGTTCTTTCACTAAGCAAGTGGAGGCTTCAGGAGGCTCCGACCGCACATCTTCGTAAAAGAGTTTAAACCCTCAGAAGAATTGCAATAGGGTTTCTTTATCCAATCCACACATTTTGTATTTCTTTTGTCCACCCTCATTTTTTTGTGTGATAAACTAAAACTACAGCTAAACTGAAGTATGTGATTAAGTATTTTTTATGGTGTGTCAGTGAAATCTGGAGTAACGGTGAATTTGATTGCAGCACATATTTGGTTCCAAACTCTAATCTGTCTCTTAATCTGTAGGTGATCCCTGTCAACCAGGCTGGAGCCCCGATTGGTGAAATCCCCTTCACTCGCACCGGCCTGCTGGGCTTTGTAGGACCGGTAAGGCGCGCATAAACATGAAAAATAACTTCCTGTTCTATAACGCTAAATTTGTTTAAATTAACTGAACTAAAATGGAAGCGGTTTTGTTGTTTGTTTGCTCTTGCTGAGTTAAACCTCTGCCTGCTCCCTCCACAGGGCAGCCTGGTGTTTGTTGTGGGGAAGAACGAGGGGCTGCTGATGGTGAGCGGGCGACGGCACAACGCCGATGATCTGGTGGCCACCGCGCTGGCAGTGGAGCCTGTCAAAACCGTTTACAGAGG
>OMLF01050569.1:0-11877 GCA_900302615.1 Holocentrus rufus
CCAAGCCAAGAGGGGGGAAAATAGCGCAAGAAATTAAAAGGGATTCATTCTACACTGTAAAAAATGAAAACGTTAAGAAAACACAGATTATCAAAGCAACATGATGCAACAGATTGTTGGGTTTTCTTAACTTTTGACTTCTGCTGTTGACTTAACTAAGATTTACAAAAGACACACAAAGCTTATATGCATCTGTTTATATGTTTAGTCTGTTTTCTTTTGTTTTATTTCTTGTAGTAACAGATGTGAAAAACCGCGTGGAAGACTTATTTTCAGTGAGTGCATATGCAAACTGAAAATAAGCCTGCAACTCAAAAATCTTTGTCGTACTATTTTGAAATCACTTTTTATACCAACAGTAGAGAGATGTTTGCTGGACAGACAAGTTTTTATGAGTTGCAAAGGGCAAAGCTCTATTTCTAAGTCAGATTCATTTGAAAACTTTTACAAGATCAACAATTGCTAGTTGACATTTTTACAGTGTACAGTCAGATTTGAATGAGTTCCTCTGTATTTTTACCTATTATTCCACTATGTCGTATCCATTTGGAGTCATTTGTGGCAGATTATCGATCCCAAAGACACAAATTCTCATCGTAACATATTGCTCTTGCTGTGTGAAATTGAAGAAATCCATGGCCTTCTACGGATCGAGAAAACTCTACAACCCTTTGGGCTTATGAAACCCTTTCAGACCCCCACTGGATCAACTCAAAAATTCATTGATCAATCGGATCAATGAATACAAGGCTGTTTGTCTTAGTTTGTGAAAAGCTGACATTTCGGGGATGCGGAGGTTTTTACCCAGCAGCAACAATATGCAGCATGAAACACCTCTAGCCTCTGAAAAGATGCAGTGTGATACTGCCTCTGAGAAAAGAGCCTCCTCTTCAGACAGCGAGTTCGGCACGACAAAGAAACTTTTCAATGGAGTAAAAAAAAGTGAGACCTCAAAAGTTAATGTGACACTTTGGATAGTTTTTGAGGTGTTGAAGATGTTCAGATGCAATTGAAACACATTAAAGAAATGTGCAAAATAGTTCCCATTATCCCACATATCACTGTGTATACACTAAACAATTTTCAGAGGTTTTACTTCCTATCAAGGCAGAAAGCTAAAAGTCTACCCCAGGAACTTTTTTTTTTCTTACTAGTAACACAACTTCTTATTGACTAGCAACACACAATGTGAACTTGTATAAACAAATGATTTTTTACTCTGTTCCTCTGTTAGTTGCTCTCTCTCCAACTTGTAATTTTTCTCTTTCAGTGCTCCTCCATTCTTTATTGTTCTCCCTTTTTCTTTTTTTCCCGCCGCTTTTGCCTCTCAGACCACCGTCATTAACGTAAGGATGAAAAAAAAGCAGGAATGCAAATACAACAGGGGCATCGTGTGTCAATGTGAGATTATCAAACATGTAGAACGCTTTGCATTCTGACTTGGACTGCATATGCAAACAAGCCGCTTTAATCAACGTTGGAGTTTCTACAGAATTTGGAGAATTCAAACTCTACGGAGTGTATGCTCTGTGGAATATGCAATTGCAAAAATCTTATAATCTGTTGTGAGTCGTGAAATCTTAAGAAAATGGCATAAAAATGCAACACGCATACATAATATATCCTGCAGCTATGATGTGCAGCCTTCAAAAGGGCATATGATCTCAGAGCGCAGTTAAACAGAGCCAGACGCAAAATCTCTCTGTCCTGTGGACTGCTCTCATAATGTAGCTATTCATACGTTAGCAGCCGAGATCTGAGGATTTCAGAAAGTTCATGGGAAGTTGCGGGAGACAAGTCTGGGACAGGAGAAACTCTATTATTTATTTGTGTTTTGCCGTGAGTGGTGATATTTCTTGGCCTGGCTTCACTCTTCCCTGCAGAAGTGCTCGGGCTGTTGTTCTCTCGATGTTTCCCAGCATCCTCAGGTGCTGTCAAAGGAGACACAGAGGGTTTTGGGGGGGGTCGAAGATACAATGTTGTGGAATCAAGCTGTCAGTGGAAACTTAGAGGACACATGTGCTCCATCAGGTTCAAACCCAATGTGGTTGAAGGTGTGGGAGCAGCCGGCGGGTTCACCTGCAGGTCAGTCGGCGAAAATCAACTTGATGGAAAAACTCCATGATGTGAAAACCGTTGAGATTTTGTTGATATTCCAAGACCTTGGTCCAAAAATCAACAAATAACTAGGTATCGTATGGTACTCAATGGATTGCTATCAGCCCGATGTTGGTGGGATTTTCACTTTAAGCTCTTATCAACAAAGCTAAAGCATAAGCCTCGTGCTTTAATGGATTATATCTTAAATAACGGTTTTACTGTAAAGACCAGAGCTATTCCATCATTCTCAGCCAAAAAGAAAATTAAGTAAATAGACATGCACTGATATAACTGTTCCAATACCGATACCGATAAACTTTAAGCATCGACCAATACTGAGTACAGATCCATCACTTTCACTGAACAGTGGTGGCTTAGACCTTTAGTTTGGGGTCACAGGACAAAATAATTTAAATAAAGTCTTCTATGCACCAAAACTGCAGAAAGTTAAGACGGTTTCTTTAATTTTCTGACAAGTTGCTAAAGGCGGTTTTGGCTATTAGTCATCAAATATCCGCTATCAAGCCCTCAAAATTAATATTTTTAGAAAAGTAGCACTACAGAATGATCATTTTTGAAATTTGCTCATGTGTGACCACTTATTTTTAACTCCACATATGCAGGCAGTTTACACACAAACTTTCAATTTAATGCACATTAATGCCCGTATGTCAGCTCAGGTTAAGAAATAAATTCAAAAAGTGGATTAAAAAATATCGCTCACTAATAAAAAGCATTTGCACCTGGTAATAAGATATCACAGGTGTGAGCGACGAGGATCGGCACATTATTTGACACTAAAAGAGTCGGGGAGAGTGGGGAACGAACAGGTCTGGTTGTAGGGGAGGGGAAGACACCGCTAGCACTGTATCCATTCCTCTCGGCACCATGCATCTGCCACCATAATTTGTGATAATGACGGTATCCCAGCAGGGCCACTCTGCGCGGAGTGATTTAGAATTGATTTAGTGCATTAATTACGCCCCTGTTACGCCGGTGTCATGGACAATATTTTACAATTTGATAAGCAAAAGACGCACCATGGGATCATTTTGATGAATTGCGAGGGTTCGGTCGTGGCACACTTTTATGGTCGTACCTTTTAATTTAACGGTAATCACTTTCCCCCCTCCGCACCGTGCAGGCAGCAAGGCTTTAATTTCACCTCGGAGACCTCTGCTCTGCACCGTGTCTGCTTTGATCAGGCCGACAAAGAAGCAGGCATGCACCCGCAAACACACACACGTACACATACGCTCACACTGGTACACAAAGCAGGACACAAGCTGAGATGAATAGGACGATCATGAATATTGAATACTAGATGGGCCGTAGCGTGCATGCATGTTTAATACAAGAATGAATGTATGTTTGTGTGTGCATGCGTCCATAATATGCATGTGCATGTATATACATGTTTGCATGTGTGTGCGTGCATGAATCTTGTTTCCTGTGTAGTCTAAAGCCATCGATTCAGTTACTGTGGCCCCTTGCACCAGGCTCTTTCTATCTCTCTCTGCAACGAAACAACAGCTCCCCAATGCTGCAGGCGAGACAAGCAGGAGCCCGGTAATGAGCAAGAGCAGAATCTCGGCTATACCACCTACCAAGCCCCCCTGGGGGCAGAAGACACCCCGGGATCCTAACCAAGGAACAACAACTCCCACGGGAGTCAAGTTCAACAGTGGCAGCCTAAAAGTCTCACTCGGCCCTCGCTTACCAACAGCACATTTTTCTATAAAAGTTGCTGGGGAAAAAAAATGACAGAGTAAACAAAACATGCACTATTTTTTGAGCACTCCTGTTCTATTTTTACTTCATAATGTTGCAGCTGCGGAAAAAATAGCTTTCATTGGACATGACTTACACAGGTATCCATGTACAAATGTCATCATGTTGCAAGATAACTAAGTTCACACACTTCAAATGGCTGACTAAAATTATTTCCCCTTTCAATGACATGTATTGTACACTTCGGACAAAAAGAAGGTAAGGGTGGAGAAAGGTGTATGAATGATTGTAAGTTAGTTAACAATCCATTCATCCAATAATGTCTTATAATTGAACATTTTCATCACCCAACGAGTGCACCCACCAGCCCCATTGGGAAATGATGGTGCAACCCTGGTGCTGTAGGCAGGGGCATACTAGTGGGGAAAAAAGGGGAACTAACTACCAAAGGTGGAGGGGCACAAAGATGGAGGGGCCCTCCTACGACTTGAAAATGAAATGCTGATTTTGGAGTACAGTTTTCAGTTTTATTTCAAGTCGACTGATTTAGTATGGATATTTCGCAAAATAAATCAGATTACAACCTGACTTGTGAGTCCATAAAATAAGAATGGCCCCTTTTCTGTTAATGGTCTTCAAAAATCATCTTCTTCCAAGCTAATCTCTAATTCTAACTAACCTCTTCCCATCAACTGATGATGGGATTTATTGATAGCTGCTGAAGCGTATTGAAGAAATGTCATAAATCTGCCTAAATCATATAGAATGAATTCTGCAATAAGCAGCAGTAAGCAGTTATTCATGAGGGCAGTTCATTAGACTGATAAAGCTGTTGTACACATCAGCTGCAAAATTTGTGAAGCTTTCCAGCCTCAATAAACAGAACCACGTGACTTTTTGACGAAAAACAAAACAAAAAAAGTGTGGTGGCAAGGTGCCCAAAAATTGCCGTTTGCATGGTACCCAGAAATCCGTGGAACACCCCTGGCTGTGGGTGCCATTCTGCACCAATTAATGCAGCAAGGTGGTCTGAAACACTGTTCTTTTTACTGTAAGTCATGCATAAAATCCAAACATCTATTGTGCATTTTTGTTAGCTCGTCAAGATGTATGCGACGTCTCCATTAACAAACTATGAGTAAGATAAGAATCACTGACTTAGTTATGCTTATGCCAGCTTTTCTGCCCAGTATACAATGGCATGATCTGATGGACGGTCAAACACAGACAGAGAAAATAAAATGTCAGAGCTGTCTGTGCGTTCACTGTCAGACATCAAGATATATATATTTCTTTTATTCCCCGGAGGGTTTGAATGAAAGGCGAGGGGGGCCACACACACTCACAGATACACACACACACACAACATGATGAGGCGGGGGGCCATGAGAGCATGTCCATCTCACTCTGTCTTCTCTTTCAGACACCTACACAGATGCTTGATAGTTTCTCTGCATACTGCTGCTCTGCAGAAATGGTAAAATCCCTCGTCAGTGCTTGGAAAAGCATCAGCAGTTCACACATTTAGGCCAAATGTCATCTTTCTCACAGTTGTTCACTTACTGTTTACCAGGCATCGTCTTCTCACATGAAAAAATCTCTTATTATGTGTTAAAATCTGGCAACCGGATGAGATAATCCCACTTGTTTCCAATGCTAATCAACTTGTTTCTTGTATTTTTATTAAATCAAGTGTCATTTTCTTGATACTAGCAGGCTGATTTGTTTGCGCTGTTTCAACATATTTCTACTTGATCCCAGGGAAAAAAATCCTGAAACAAGTGAAACTGCACCAGAAACAAGTGGGATTATCTCATCCAACTGCCAGATTTTTTTCAGTTTGTTTAAGAAAAACAAGATTTTCACACTGAGACTAAATGACTTGTTCAGATGGAGAATTTCTGCAGCGCTACAGTGAAAAAAAGTCTCGCATCTCAAGGCTATAGCCTGGTATACTTCTGTATTACAAATGCCGTTATCACAACTTTGTGTTGCAAAGTGATATGCAATGATGAGGCTCTTTGTTTGAGTTTCAGCATCTCATTTCATTTAGTCAGCTGCAGAAAACAGCTCTTCCCAGGAAAGACAGCCAACATAAAAAAAAACATAAAACAGAGAAAAAGAAATTGTAATTATATTTTTTCTTTCATTCTTTTGGACTTACTCGTCACCATTACCCCACCATTAACAGACTATAAGATACAGTGGGGTTGTGCCACCGTGATCTGGCAGGGTGCTGGCTGGCTCGAGCAGGGTGCTAATTTTCCCAGCGTTAAGAGCTGTAATTATGCAAACGCTGCCGTGTGCCCGCGAGGCGCTAACAGCCTCCTGTTCCAGGCGGCAGTCCCAACCTTTTATGAGCTCCTCCGCTGGTTCAGAGGCTAATGAAACTGTACCATTAGCCCGGCTAACACGCCCCACTTCAAGCGCCGCTCCAGATCATGGTGTCATTATTTGGTGGAGAGGCCTGTGACAGCCATTGTCCGCCACGGTGCACAATGGGATGCGGCATGGGCAGAGAATGGGAGAGGGGCGCGAGGGAGAGAAAAACACAGAGAGAGGAGCACTTGACCTCCTTGCTGCGGACGTCCTCCACATCTCTCTCTGTCTCTCCATGTAAATAGCATCTCTCACTGGGAGGCGAGGGCTCTACACTCAGGCCCATACAAAAGGCCACTGGCACAGTCCAAGCCCAAAGATGGAAATTATTCAGTGTGTGTGTGTGGGGGGGATTTGTGTAAGAACAATCTGATCTCAGAAAATGAAGCAATTTTCAATATATCCTCCACTCTGCTTTAACCCTTTGAACTCTGATTTTCCAATTCTCCTTTAATAAACCATTTTTACATACTGTGCAAAGCTCTGCTAATCTGCTGGTTGCAATCCTTGACTGAAGCTATATCACTCCTATATTGTGTGAAATATTCAAAGCTGGGATGCCATTGTTTGATGGCTGCAGCATTACATCAAATAGAAAATATCTACATGTTTTGTGCATCATTTTATACACATTTCCCTGGAATTCAGCTGCACATATTTGGTATCTGTCGTCAGTTTCAAATCATAAAAATGGAATTGTATGAAACATGCATGTTTGATTCAACACCACCACATTGCGCTTCTTGAAAAATATAGGAATCCATACATTCACAAAACAGTGCCAATTTGACTGTAAAATGCTTTGATTTCAAATAAAACCCTTTTGTTCACGGATTGAATCCTGCAAAAACAATCTGAAGAAATTGAGGTAACTTTTCAATATATATCACAAGGGCTGGAGGAATAACAAATGGCAAAAGTTGAAGGGCAGACAGGGTGAAAGGAGGCTGATAGAGTGGAATATCACTCTGAATTACAGCCTTGGAGAAAATTGATAGCATAGACACACTCTCAGAAAGAGAGAGAGAGAGAGAGAGAAAGACAAAGAGGGACTGGACGAGGGCTGAATGACGACAGACTTAACGCCGTGATCGCAAATAGATTCCAGAAAAAAAAAAAAAATAAAAAAACAAACATTGTAAGTTGAAGTGGGTCAGGTGGTGATTTAATGAAGTCATGATACCAGCAGGAGCCTTTGTGGTCGCGTGTGAAACGTCATACAATATTCACAGCCTTGGAGATAAACGGACAACACACTTGCAGCGCTCGTCCTCGGAGGACTCCGTTTTCGAATCAAACCAGCTCGGTTAATAAAAAGGAGCTGCAGAGTGCATGCGCCACAAGTGAGTGCACACACGCTGATATTTTACTAAGTATATGGGGCAGCAGAGCAGAACAAAAAAGCGTGCCTCCACACTAGGTTTTCTGTGAGAATAGCCGAGCTGCAGCATCACTGGCTGCTTTCATGTACGGCTGAAATACAGCCCAAGGAAAACGGGGACCCTTTGGTGTAAGGAATCTCTTTTCTCTCCTCTCATCTTTTCCTTTTTTCTCCCTCCCTCCTCTGTTGCCTCGCTGCACTGAACTTGCAGAGCCACATTACCTCTCTTAAAAAAAATGGGAGTCCTTGCAAATGATTGCTGGTTAGAAAAGCCTAATCTCTCTCTCTCCTCTCTCTCTCTCTCTCTCTCTCTCTCTCTCTCTCTCTCATGTTCTCTCTTTCTCTCTCAGCTGGTGTTTGTCAGAGATAAGCCCTGTAAAGAGTGTCTCTGTCTGAACGTCGACATAGTGTATACACCTCACTGACCGTGTCATTCATCTCTCTCGCTTTATTGCCAAGGCCTGTGTGTGTCTGTGTGTACGTGTGTGTGTGTACGTGCATATGTGTGTGTTTTTATCCTCTACTTGTGATATATTCAGTCTACTGGGGAGGAGAACAGCTTGGGAATGTAAGATTTTCACGAATAAAACATAAACCCTCAGTGTGAATGTGTTTCTGTGCGTGTGTGTGCGCGCGCCTGTGTGTGTGTGTGTGTCTGTGCATGTGAGCAGGCCTTGCATGCTTAGCTGTACGCCCCTGCCTGGCTTTATGGATGGACATCCCCTCATCCCGTCCCTCCGCTCTCAGCTGCAGCCCTGGCATGGTGCCCCGTGTTTTGCAGCGCTAGCCGGCAGATTGATCAGGCTTTAATGAAGAGTCCTTCAGCCTAGGTGACATCATTAGCTGGTTGTGGGCCACTGCGGGCCACTTGGCCCGGCTCCCCGCTTCACTTCTGGGAAAATGGGTCATCCTGAGTGACAGACAGACAGTGGCCAGAGGAGCCGGCCAGCAAACGAGACAGAGGGACTGTGCCAGGCAGACACCTGGGCCCATACTCACAAAGAGCTTTATCTTTCCTCCAAAAAGTTCCCCCAAACAGCTTCTACTGACAGTTTCTAGCTTTCTAATTTTCTAGATCCTTCCACCAAAAAGTTCCAGGGCCTTGCTCTTGGAAGACGGTTCTGGGGGCAAAGCGGGCACCCTTTGCTTTTGTTTGGAAAGCGGTGTCTAGACTTACAAGAACAAAACCATAAACATAGAAGGTGTCCAAGCTGTCGTTATCTTCACGCTTATTTATGACTTTGCCTTTGTGATGTCGCATTTGGTTTTTGAGGAGAGACGTACCGAGGTCAAAAATGAGATTGAGGATGCTAGAAAAAAAACAAGAGCTGAGAAGAGGAAAGTGATGGAGATCAACTGTGACATGGTGTGCAGAGGCAAATGAGACAAACGGTATGTTTTCCTCTCGGATACAAGCTGAACTGAACGATCTCTTGGTTTACTAATTTGTGTTTGCGGTCAGTCGTTTGGCGTGGGTTGGTTCAAGGATGTTCAGGGCTAAAACTTCACCCCAGGAGCTCAGAGAGTCCCACCTTGATTCCAGGGACTGCTTTGGGAACTGGGGACTAAACCCCCAGGGCAAAAAGAGTTCCTCTGGTGAAAACAGGGGTAAGAGTTCCTGGTTCCTCAAAATGGTTCTTGTGTTCCAGGGGCAGTTCCTGTGTTTTTTTTTAAAAATAAGGGTCTAAGAAAACAAATCTCAGACCATCTTTTGGTTAGCTGAGAGACGGGACAGAATTGAATTTCAGTTCACTATGAGCCGGCTGATGATGAAGGTTGAGGAGGGCGTGGGTTTGATATCATCGTGTCATGGTGTCATATAGTGACCTGATCCGCGGTTCTGACCCTGATCCAAGTCTGCCGCCTCTGGAGACACGCTGCTGCCCCCACCGTCTCAGAATCTAATCCCATTTTCTCTCCTGTGTCTCTCCTGCTCTGCCTTGCTCTCTGCTTTCTGCTTTCTTTCTGTCTAAATAAATAAATAAATAATGCTGAAGTTGAGTGTACTGCCTACTCGGATTTAAAAAGAAAAAAAAAATGAAATAAAAAGATATTGGAGAGTAAACTGGAGAGTGGCTCTGGCCACTTTGCTAAGGAAGTCAGTTTCAAATCATAAAATGGTTTTGGAATCGTATGAAACTAAATGAAGAGTTCAAACTCATAAATGCAAAATCAAGCAATGACGCAAAACTGTTTTTAACTAAATGAATGCACTTAGTGGAGTGCAGATCTCCGCCCGGTGTGTGTGGGGGCACAATGTCCATATAGACAGTTTTTATTGCTTTGTGGCACAACTGGTTGTAGAGAGGGTGAGAGGGGTTTTCCATGATGGCTTTGATCTTGTCCCTTGTCCAAAGACCGCTGATGTATGAAGCAGCGACGGCTGTTTTACACTTCATGTTTTACAGTGGTGAAACATCAAGCTATTTAACCCCTGCTTGTTGACAGATCCCATCAGCCTCTGACACTTCTTGCAGTGTTGTTCTCCCGTGTGATAGAGCTGTTTGAGCGAGCTAGACAATGAATGGAGGGAGGGAGCGGAAGCAGCAAGAAAAAAAACATTTTTGAATTTTTTTTTGAATCACTGCAACCACAAGAGGTTCTTCCTCATATAGTCATAACTATGCACAAAACATTTTAGGGTGATATGCCCAGTAGTTTGCAAGATTAAGTGCAGACAGACACACACACAGACACACCCAACCAAACACAGTCTCCTGGTGGAGATAAAAGGTTTAGGAACATATTGCCAGTCTGAATGCGAAGTGGTTGGATTCAAAGTAAGAATCCTTTGTTCACTGATTTAGTATGAAATACATGGTTAAAATTTGAGGCTTCCAAGCACCGACCATATTTCAGTTAATCACAATGATTCTTAGTAAAAATGTTTATCAAGTTACTGTACACAAGTAGTACCAGCAATTATAATCTGCAAGTGGAAAAGAGTAAAAACAGTATGTTCAGCTGCAGCTACAACAACATCCATTTCGCCCCCAAGTTTGTTTTCTAGTTTAAGGAGGACTTTCAGGACAAAGAAAGCCATTAAAAGTTACTTCTTCAAACTTTTTAAATTTGAAAATATGGAAGCGCTCATTCTCCTATGAGTTTACTTCTAAATTTGGCAGATAGGAACGATGTTTAACCTCACAATGCTGGGTCAATATAACTCCTGATTAGCACATCATTTGGATTCGTTCCATTCTGTGGATCAGATAGAGATTGATGCGGGTTTGGCTGACCTCTATGTCTGTAGTAATTCAATACAGGTGGTATCAGGCTAGGTAAAGCAATAAAAAAAGCCATACACACTCTGCATTATTGTCAGTCAGAAGTGATTTCTGAGCGTGTTACTGTGTAAAGAGATAGAAGACCTGGGTCAAAACAGATTCGCAAACACTCTTATTGTTTGTTTTGAACTCAGCGGCACAGGCATGAAGAGGTCAAGGTAAGACAAAGTTTAGGCTGATCTATGCATTTTCACACTTAAGCTGCTACTTTCACGCAACTCCCAAACTCCTCTTGTATAAAAAAAAAAAAAAAAGTGGTTCAGCACAGATTCTACAGTATATTTGCATAGATCCACATAGAGTGGCACATATGTGATATTGAGATTACCCAAAGCAAGTATTTAAAATTTAATTTACTATTGTTTTTATTGTTTCCTTTTGTTTTTGTTGCATGTTTGTATGCGTATTCATCTCTATTACAATGAATACTTATGATATGCCTGCTTTTTTTCTTTCTCTGCTCTTGTTTTGAAAATTCATGCATCTCCTATATGGGGGCATGATTAATATTTATACTACTCCAGTTTTAAATTGATATCTAAGTGTATTTGTATAGCGTCTATATTACTTTAATCTGATTTATATAATACTGCTAATTTTATATATCCTGTAATATTGGATATGAATGACCTAGATGGTTTTTTATCTGTCCTATGGCCTCTCTAGACTTTCTAATTCTAGGCTCATGCTGCCCTATGAGGTCATTATCAGAACATATGTTTTGTAGACTCCATGCTAAGGCAATATGTGCCAAAACACCGATTTGTATATAAAAAGTCCAGCTTCCCTCTTCTCGATCTGACAACTGATAATTTACCTGACCCCACCTGTGTTGCCCTTTTGCTGTAAACCCCACCCACCTGGTCCTCCAAGCAGCGTAAAACAAACACTAAGATTGATTTTCTGACCCTGGTCTGGTACAGAAATGCTCACACTGGGCAGTAAAATGAACCTCATCTCATTTCTGGTTCCTCTGTCGCTCTGTTTGGATCTGGCAGA
>OMLF01050581.1:0-10092 GCA_900302615.1 Holocentrus rufus
GTATATGGGGACATGGGAAAAAAATAGAGGGGGTCTGGAATCCTTTTTCTGTAATTGTACAGTTGAGCCCAGCGGAGGAGAGAGGGAAGTGGATCACAGAGGGAGAGAAGAGAGAGAGAGAGAGAGAGAGAGAGAGGGAACAGAGAAAGAGAGGACGACAGACAGGAGCAGGGAGAGGGGTGATTATGGCGCTGGTGGTTTTGGTTTCCCTCCTGTCAGCCATCCAACAAGTCAGCAGTCAACAAGTTGTCTCCTGACTTCTATATTTTCTGTCATTTCAATTGACGAGAGAGTGGGAAAAAAAATCACATTTCTATTTTGCAAAGAATAAATCTACACCAATGCATTATGGATTAAGTTTGATCACAGTGTAAGACAGAATTCCCTCCGTGCAGTTGACAAACAGTTGATTGTAATTATTATGAATGTGCCAGCACTTTCATGAAGTAGCGTGTAGTAAAATCTCAAAAAAAAGCGTAGTTTCCCAAAAGCGGGCCGTTGTTCCTCTTTAATTCAAATGCTCGTTTCCCCCCATGGAACCACCAGTCGTAATGGCTTGTTTCCACACTGTGGGCGGCTGAGATGTTGCATCACAAAATTCAGACAAAGGATAACTAGCACCGGGGCTTACGACAGCTCGCTTTCTTTATCTGCCGAATTCACCGAGTCTTGCAGAGAGGCTCCTCCACGCTCTGTTTTCTGTCTCTGTAGCGGCAGACAGTACACACTTCTGCGCTTCATTATCCCCTCCATGATGAAATTGCTGTTGGAGTTTGATGAAACTTGGGGAAATTATGCATCATCGCCAGGCATTTTTCAAAAAGTTTGACCCGAGAACGACAGGTCAAAACGAGGTTATGGACCAGAGGGGTTCTGCACGGTTAGAGTCGGGTGACAGGTTTACCGTCGCCTCGTTTTGGGATCAACGAATCGATGGAGACATCCCAGGGCTTTGGCTCGCTCCTGCTCCCTGATTGGCTTTTGCACGGAGCAAGGGATTGCGGTGGATTTTGGCCGCTTTAAGGCCACTCCCCGCTGTGCCGCCCGCCCTGCCTTCATTCCTTTACATATGCAGCGGGCGAACACGCTGCCACTCCGCAGCTGCCGGGCTTAGCCGATGGAGCCGAGCCACGATTCGGGAAAAAAAAAAAACGCTCAGATCTCAAGGACGAGGCACGGCGTTTGTCCGGGTTTTGTCGGGCCAGTATTTCGCAAGAGATTCCAGTTTAATCACGAACACGCGCACCTGCACTCTCCCCAGGCGTCGAGGGCAGCGGACTTGAAAGAGCGGGGTGTGCGGTGAGGACAAGACTTGTCTTTTCACACTCGCGTATCTGAGAGACAGGAAGATCAGAGAGAAATACAAAGACGGGGAGGAAGATAAAAAGAGAGAGAGAGAGGATGAGACAGACAGAGAAGGAGGTGGGACAGAAGGAGAGAAGGAGAGCAGAACAGACCGACAGGTGTGAATTACAGCGTCAGTGGGTGGCCAGGTGCCCTCTGCTCCTCTGCATGACTGGGGTTGCCAAGGAGACGGGGTGACAATAGGGAGGGTGTTACTGGGGGAAACAGACAGAGGGAGGACAAAATCTGGACCAGTGAGATTTCACTGGTGCACACACACACACACACACCAACAGACAGAGGGGCTTAGAGTAGTGCCAGAACTATAATTTTCTTAACTTTTTGTGTGTGTGTGTGTGTCCATACACACTTGCAATCTGTTGCTCACAGAGCAGCCAAATCTGTCTCGATCCAAACCCCATTACTCAAAGTCCTGCTACATTTTGTGTCATTTTTTTTCGAGATGCAGCACACACACATTTAAGGCTTCCACACATAAGCATCCGTCTTGATTCGGTTTCACACATGTGCAGACATGCCGACACACATTCATGCTAACAAACACACACACACACACACAGAGGACAAAGGGTATGTTTAGTCGCATATTTCCCAAATTCTCTGGACAGCGTAATGGTTTCTAAAACACAAACATCTGTTTTGGTGTGTCACGCACACATCCTCCTCCATCGCTGTTTCCGAGAGGTTTTATTTTAGCAAAGTCATGGTCAATACCAGAGGACACCCACTGCGACAGCCACACACACACACACACACACATGCACACATAAATACAGGGAGCAGTGGCAGAGATACATTGGTACTGTCTAACTGTCTGCTGTGAACACCTGGGCCTCTCTCTCCCAGGCAGCATCTCTCTCTCTCTCTCTCTCTCTCTCTCTCTCTCTCTCTTTCTCTCTCTCTCTCTTATGACCTTGCTTAAACACAAACAACTTAACAAGACAGAGAATAAGTTAGAAGAGAATTTTGCTCTTTTCATGTCTCTCCCTTTATTTTCTGTTTATTTAAGGGAGGGACTCAGTAGCAGTGCAGAATTCGATATCCTGTGTTAATGCCGTGCAAAGATTTTGTAGATTGGTAAGGAAATGAGGGATTTTACTAATAGTGTTCCTGTAGTTGAAATGTGATGGAAAAGCACATTTCACATGGTTGCCGATCTTGTAAGATTTCACCTTATTTTTAGTTTAACAAGCCTTACAAGGAGTACACTGGGTTCTTAACAAACAAGCTCTTTGATCATTTTATACATATAAAAGATTGGTGGCAGCTTCATTTCTGCATCTTGTATCTGTTCATGTCAGTATGATCAGTGCTGATGCTGTGCAGCACTACCTGAATTGTAGTCCTGGAATACTGGACTCAGACTCGCGTCTGTCCTGCTG
Organism: Holocentrus rufus; assembly: GCA_900302615.1. Taxonomy (NCBI): domain Eukaryota; kingdom Metazoa; phylum Chordata; class Actinopteri; order Holocentriformes; family Holocentridae; genus Holocentrus; species Holocentrus rufus. The sequence goes on from OMLF01050581.1 coordinate 2,748, forward strand.
GAAGCCTAATTTCAGTTTCTCTACTCAGACTTAAACATTGATGAGAGAAGAATTGAACTCAGACTTGTGCGCTGATTGCTTTAACTTTTTTCATCCATTTGTGTCGTTTCTTTCATCTTCTGTCTTCCATCCCTTATTCTCCTCTCCTGCCTTCATTTTTCCTCTTCTGGCTCGTTGTTCAGTCTCCCCCTCATTTCTCTTTGTCAGTTTCACCGCCTTTCTTCTACCTCTGTCTGTTTTCTCTTTCACAAAGGGAAGGAAAGAGGAGAGGAAGATTGAGGGTCGGAGAGCCAGAGAAAGATAATTGTAGATGTGGATCAAACACAATTAAGGCTCAAGGTCCTATCGCAGGTTAACTTCCCATAAATCTGATGATCCCGGCGGCGTCACAGAGAGTGACACACCGCGCCAAGAAGTGGAGATGCTGGGGATTGAACCCAGGACCTCATACATGCGAAGCATGCGCTCTACCACTGAGCTACATCCCCTCTGCTGCTGCCATGTGGATGTTAAACTTTGTCTGTTGACATTAATGATTGCAATAGGTGGTTGATTTGATGAAATGGGGGGTGGGGATAGCATCATTCTTCAAAGCAATCATGATTAAATGCATCAACCCATATGGTGTTTTAATTAGTATGAATGCTCATTCAGTGCGTGCATCAAGTTAAACCTTTATTCACTGTCCATATTCATTACTGCTTCAAAAATTTGGCTATGTTCCCCATGTTCTGCTTTTTCCAAACTATCAGTTGCATGTTTAAAGTCAGGGGAGTAAATCAAGAGGAAAGCGTCTGCTTTGGAAAGGTACAGTGCCTGGCATCTTTGAGAGGAGAGGAGCTCTTTTTACTGCTCAGAAAACATGTTAAAGGAGCAAACAAGATGAGGATCGTTTTTTGTGAGCCAAATAATCACAGCAAAGAGTAGGCAGGGTTTCAAACAGCACAGGTAGGGAGCTGACAACAAATAAAAAAAAAGAAACACATATAAATTAAAAAGTGAAAATTGTCTAAGTCTTGGCAGAAATGTTGTTACTCTTATGATAAGGAGTCAGTATGGAGCCCGTTGGCTGTGCTGTGGCAGTTTGTGCTTAGTGTGCGACAGTTGGACATTACGACATTAGTACATTTTGCTGATAGCGGTAACTGTTGGAGCCAGATGTTATGGAAACAAAGTGTGTACATTTTGCAGCCTGTTTTTTTCATACTGTAAGCATAAAATGTCGTTGAGGCAGCACATCTCCTGCAGAAATAGTGGACCAGTGTGAACGCTGTCATGCCCCTGATTCTGATGTAATTGGTTTCAAGAAATAGCCATAAAGTTGAGTCATGAAGTTGAGAGTAAACTGTTAATTTCTCCACTTTTGTATTATTTTAGAAAAATTCATTCTTTAAAGTTATAGATATCAAGTATTAGTGTTGGAGGATGAAATCCTTTTATGGCGTCCCTGAAGCCTCCATCTGTTCGTCTCTAAGCTCTCAAATGCACTGTGTGATGTCAGTGAAGCTCCTTTAGTTGCATGTGAGTGAGGTACAGAGAATCAGAGTCATATCTGACAGATGAACAGATGATCAGGGTGTTTTTCGTCGCCTGACTTAAGTCGTCTCGGCATGCAGATAAGCTGAAGTATTATCTTTCCTTATCAATTTGACTCATGCAATGGATGCTTTCATGGCTCCATAAATGATCATTTTCTTTATCTGGTGAGTTTTAGAGATAACAAATCCGTTTGTAAGATAAGCAACACAGTAAGAAATGAAAACGCGTCTCTGTAATCATATGTGTTTATGTCTGGCAGTTTTTTGAGTTGCAGTATCAGTACAGATAAAGCTGTGTAAACGTCTCAAAACCAAATTTGTTCTCTTCACCCATGAGTGGTCAGTATAGTTTTCCCCGCTGCACATGCCATCTAGTGTTTATTCCTAGTGAAGTGCAGATGGTCCACAGTTTGTGTCTCAGCCTTTTAGCAGCTGATGTCAGTGTTAATGTCTTAGATAATATTTTCATAGGTCTGGATGATAAAGTTGCTGATGGAATTTAATTTGAGTCACAAAGCGCCCAGACTTTCTTTTGTCCTAATTTGAATTTAATCGACTTAAGTCTCTGACAGCCACGTCCTGCAGAGCTTCAGTGGCAAAATGTAAGTTTTAACCCGCCCAACCTGACTGACGCATCACACATCATCTTCCAAGTCTAATAAAAAGGTCAATACATGCACAGACAAGACAATAAACTTAACCGAACACACACAGAGACACACACACACTCAAAACTCATTGTACTTTAGGATAATCACTGCTGGTCAAAGTAAAAGTATCCATAAATCCATCCAGGACAATGAAAAATGATGAAAATCTGAAATTCTGTGGCTATTCCCACTGAAAACAATTACATCCGTCTTACTGGTTGACAATTGACATTCTGGGAAATGAGCATAAAGCCCATTCTTGGCCTGTATGGTCGTGAAATTTGTCTCAAATTGCAGTCTAAGTGGTTTTTAGAAAGGTCTTTAAAGGTCTTAAATTTGACTTGGTGGACCCTGCAGGAACCCTGATTTATTTCTCCACTCTCTCTCATTTGGACTCTTACTGGGATCAGTCTGCCGTCGGGTCGGACGATGATCGTGTGCGTCAGCTCAACAGTTTTTCTCTGAGCGAGGCGGTTCTCGAGCAGCGACAGACCACCACTGGCTCAGCGAAATGTGGCCTAGTTGGAAACGGCGGATCTCTGTGTCTATAAATGGTGTGACTGAGAACAAGACAAGATGTCAGTGAATCACAGTGGGAGTCTGCGTATGAATTATTTCTCCCCCCAAGAAGTTGTTCCAGCCTCAGAAATAGACATTTCCACAGAGACACTCCTCTTTGATAAAACTAATCTCCATACCTGACAGAACCAAGCTTCTTTCATTGACTCACATTTTCTCCCCGTCTGAAGGCTTCATTATTGGACCACTTTAGGCTGTATGAACCAGTCAACACATCATGTCATACATCCATGTGCCTAAGTGATTTTGGAAGTCTTTTAAAGGGATATGACACCATTCCTCGACAGTAAATGTTCATATTTGGCGCTTTATTGATGGTGGTAACTCTCTAGTTCATGTCTTGCCGATGTCCTGTTGCTGTATCCTAGTCAACAGAATCTTCTTCAAAATAAAAATTTTGTCGATGCTAAATGTGCTTTTGCTAGCTGCGGCGCAAGAACCTCTTGAAGGTAAAACTGCGTCTTTAACAAATCCAGTTTGAGTGAAGGAGGTCGTTTTTTTAACGGTGTTCAGGTTACTTACATTTAATAACCCTAACCCTAACCCTAACCTGCTGAAGGCCTTGTTCATCTACTGGCTGCTCTCTTTAGCTGATGCTCTAAAATGAACATGTACGTATCTCAATGTTGTAATTGAAAGCAACGTGATTCAGCTGTGAATTGTTTGCTGTCAGAACGTGTATACATGAAATATCAGCCTTTCAAAGGAGCTTGTACCAGCTTTGGAAATTTTTTAAAGCTCACGTTTTAATCATGTTATTGACTTATGCAGTCTGACTTATCTAAAACAGACAGTTATTCTTTTTTTTTATCAGGGGTTGTTCTGCTTTTTCAGAACAAATTGAAGAAATTTAGATTTTTAAAGGCTCTCTCTGATGCTCAGATTTATGTCTTTTGTTGAGATATTTAACACAATTTTCAAAAACTATCAGCACCGCATGATGTAAGCTCAGATATTCTTGTTAGCACATATCAGTGATGGTTTTCAACTCAAATTTCCTCCACAGAAACTTAACTCAGTTGAAAAATAAAACAGAATTTCTGATGATAAGCGACTGATAATGTATTTTTGAACATGTTTTTCCCACATTTTTTTATACTTTTGATGAATTCAAGTGATAGGTCAGGTTCAGACATAATGTCAAGTCTTTCTCTCTCTCACACATACACACACCCATTCAATAGCATGCCATTTAGTTGACATTTCTTCTGTGTGTAGGAAATGGGAATCCTTTCTTTCAACTTCATTTCAAACCAACTCTAATTATTCAGGTTTGTGTCTCCTGGTCTTTTGAAGAGAAGATTTGACTGACATGTCCGCATCCATTTGAATGTCTCTCTCTTTTTCTCTCTTTCTCTCTCTCTCTCTCTTTCTCACAGACACACACACACACACACACACACACACATTCTCTTTACTGAGGAATTGACAGGCACCCTGGCACATTAGACATTTCCTTCACAATGCTCTGTATAACACTAAAAAACAGGTCAGGTGTGTGTGTGTGTGTGTGTGTGTGTGTGTGTGTGCTTTAAAAAAAAGATAAGTATGTATGTGTGGCTGTGTATGCCATGTGTGTATTTTCACAATACACAATATTTCAATCTGCATATGAGTGTGTGAGTGTGTTTGTGTGCAGCGCCTATCTCGCATTCTTTAACCCTTTTCTCCGTTAGAATTCCATAATAAGGCGCAGCATTATAAAAACCCACGTGTGACGCACGCCTCTCAAAACTCACCATAAATCCCTCTTGAGCGGTCGCCCAAAATCCCTCTCCCCACCGTCACATTTTGACAAACACCACATTCAAACATTTTTAGGCATTTTCAAATCCACTTCTCACCTTCAACTAAGGCATTTATTTCATTCAGACGTCTACTTTTCATATGCTTTTCAAAGTGACACGGCAGTCATTTCATTCGTATATATTTAGTCTCCAGATCCAGTTTTCCAGTGATAAAGTCTTTATTCTATTCAAACACCCTCCCTGAAATCTTTTTTTAAAATTGCCCGAGGAGGATGTGTAATATCCATTCATCGATCTATCGCTCATCCTCCACCCAGCCGTCTCACATCAATAACCTCCTTTATTGCTTTCATAGCGTAGCCCTGAGCTATGAGGTAAACATATTTACTCATGCACAATAGAGATACACAAGCACACACACACACATATATACACACACATGCACAGACACACACCCATTATGTATTGCTTTACTTGTGAGAACATTCCATCAGCTTACATTCATTCCCTAGACACTAGCTCTTATCTTAAAGGAATACTCCAATATTTTGGGCAAAATACCCTTTTTCCAACTTACCCAAACTGAGACAACTGATGTTTGATACCATTTTCACCTCTGTACGTCCACTGGTTCAGCTCCTGGGGGTAGCATTTATGTTAGCTTAGCATAAATACTTGACGTCTATAGGAGTCAGTAGCCTAGCTCCATCAAAGTGAAAAAAATAAACCTTACAGCAACTTCAAAGCTGTCTTACCTACACAAAGGTAGAGTAGATATTAGCAAGCATTAAATAATCCTGATCAAAACTACAATCAAAGTTAATATGAACAGCTGGTAAAAAAAATAAAAAGTGACAATATACATTGATTGCTGTGGGTTTAAAGGAATTCTGTAAACTTTATTTTCACAGTTGCATTGAAAGAAGCAATTTAGATAATGAAGACTTCAAGAGTCTGGAAATTTTGGTTTAGGTACCTTGAAATTACTTGAAAAGGGCTCCAATTTTTCTATCCCTGTTATTGGTTAATTCAGCAGTTCAAACTGTATCTATTGCCAATTAACTTTAGCTACTTAATACCTTGAGCAACTTAGCTACTCACAATAAGCTTGCGTAGGAACAACTGAGCACCATTTGTAATCCCTGAGGGTGCCGAGGACTTCTATCAAAACTGGCCAGACGTTTAGTTTTGAAAGCTTGAATTCTTGGCAGCCAAAGTTACTGCCATCGATCAACACCTCCTGTGAACCCCCACTGATATATTCTGGTCATTTTGTGCTCTTGGCAATCTAAACATTGCACCTTCAAAGGGGTGTAAAAGCAAAAGAAATGACTAATTCTTTGATTGATAACTGATAAATTCCAATAGTGATTCATTACACTACTCCTAAGAGCATGGGAAAAGTGGTTATGTTATTACTCTGTGCTATAGTGAGTTACGTACTACCCGCCAAACTGCCGCTTAACTTTTTTTGTTTGTTGACCAAGGACTTTCCAGCTCTCATAAAGGTGGCAGTGGTCTGAAAGCAAACTCATATCCTAGACAAACAACTTTTTCAAACTGACACCCCATCAGCGATCCCCGGGTCCCTTTTGCAATAGAAAAGGATTATAGCCCATTATATCTCCCCTAATCCTCTCCCTCTCTCTCTCTCCATCTCTCTCTGTCTCTCCCTCTTCCTTCTCTTTTCTCACTCTTCTTCTCAAACTGTGTCTGCGCAGCAGTGGATTCTCTGCTGGCTCAGAATTTTTATCCCCAGCTTTCTCTTTTCTTTTTTTTCCTCCCTTTTCTGTCTCTCCAGGTCTTTGCCAGAGATAAGTAGCTTGTACAAGGGACAGATGAAAGTTGTTGTGGTTAAGACTGAAAGAACAGAAGATGAGTGTGTGTGTGTGTGTGTGTGTGTGTGTGTGTGTGTGTTTGCACGTACATATGTGTTCATGTACTTGTGCGTATGTGCAAAACTGGCATCCACCCCAAAGGCATCAGGTCATGTTTTTATATAGGGTTGTTCAAGAAGTTGGTTGTCATTGGCGAATGCTTCGCCAATGCTTTTATAATTTACTGTGACAGCTGCCCCACAGGAGAACTGTAAACCATGAATGTCCTTTCTTTGTTGTTCTGAGGTGGCTCTGTTTTGGGATTAAAAAATAACGACTAATTGTGTTTGATGGACCCTTGTCATGATTCAGATACTGACCTTACTACGATCTGAGTTAGAGCTGGGCGATCTTGATAGGGGATCACGATAAAATTCATGTTGATAACGATGATAAACATTGGACATTTTTACTCGATATGGATAGATCTACAAGCTTATCACACAGCAGCAATACACGTGACAGCAACCAGTGTAGTTTTTGGCTTGCACGTCACTAAGTTCACGCCCATTTCCTGACACAATGCATTGTTGGAGCTACAGGTTACAGGTGGGGAGAGTGGATGTACACTGGAAAAATCTGGGGGAAAAGGATAAGGAAAAGATGAGCGGAACCGAGGAGCACGAAAGCAACGTTAAAAGTGAACCGGCGTTATCCTCCAAAGCTGAGGAAATTGTTGACAAAAAAGGAACCACAATATCAATTATATGGTTGTTCCTTCTCCGCCCCGTCCACTACAACCAAAGGACAACGACCCCGACCACCACCACCAAACCACAAGCACTTAGCTAATTCATGTGTGTAGCAATAACTCTGCTACATAGAGATAATGAACCAGTAATGATATGTTTCCTGATGTGCATTTTAAAAAACGATTTGGGCAGGATTTGCTCAACCAGGACATCCCAAACTTTCCCGCCCTGAAGACAAAGTTAAACTATGCAGCACTTTGG
>OMLF01050582.1:8449-34101 GCA_900302615.1 Holocentrus rufus
GGCGGGGGTTGGAGGTTGGGGGTGGAGGTGTCCAGCTCTCCAGCTCTCCAAGCCCTCCCAAAATCCCTTCAGCCTCGCTCCGTCTCCTCCAGCCTCCACCTGAAAGTGATTACCAGGCCAGCCGTGAGCAAACAAGCCCCATATGGAGTGTCTATAGTGGGGCTAAGGCTGGGGCCTGGGGAGCCCTCCTCCATCTCTTTGGAGAGAAGAGGCCTGAGCAAACACAGCTAATGAAGTCTTAACAAGCAGCCCCGGGTTAGCGCGAGCCCGCTAAATGCCACCGAGGCTCTTGGAATTGTGTCCGGCAGATTGGCTAAAGCTCCTCCAAGCTTTTCTTTACAAGATAAAGTTGTATTAGCATATCTCTGTCTCGCCATCTCAGAGGTAAGTCCAGGATCTGGCAAGCAGGCACACTTGATGGGCTTCCTTTTCTTCAGCGGGAGCACTTGATTCTGACCGAAAGAATGGGATTTTAAGCTGAACACATTAACTTTGGGTCCGGCGTGATTCTGGGGTTTTATTCGCGGGTTGCAGGCTATTTGTTCAGGTTTGGGCCAGAGGAGATGTTTTCTCCCAGCGTCCATGACTGAGTAATTCCAAACAGGAGATGAGTGGACTTCCTCGGAGTAAATCATTATCTCTGTGCACGGCAGAGCAAACGCCCTCTCTCACCCTCGTCTATCCCTCCCTCTCACACTCTCCCACACTGCGACCAGCACCTTACCCTCACTCCCTTTTTTTTTTATTATGTGTCCTTTTTCACACATCTCAAATACCAGGGTTTATTATTGGGAAAATATCACGCCCTGCCTCGTGCACATAAACATACACTCGCATGCACACGCATACCTCCACGGCTCTGGCGGACTCAACTCTGTTTCCTAATCAAAAGCAAACAGCCATTTAGAGAGCTCCTTCCTTATCTCATATCCCTGACTCAATTTCATCAATCTATGTCCTCATCTAAGGCGAGATGGGTTTTAGCACCGGTTATTCTATTCATTCAGTGGGTCGGTTGTGAAAACTTGCCTCACATGAGAAAGGCCTGGCTCCCCTCCAAACACAATACCACTAAACTTAAACTCCACCACCACACCCCGGCACCCACACACAATGTTGCATTATGCCTGAATGGGAACCTGAGAGGAAGATGTTTTTGTACATCCTGCAGTTGCACTGTAAAACCACAAATTCACCTCTTGGTACCCAAACACTGCAGGAACGAGGATTTTGGGCAGCAAGCGAGTATGCACGCATGTCTGCCTGCCTGCATGCATGTGTGTGTGCGCGTGTGCATGTCACACATGCACACGCACGAACAGACAAACCTCTTGTTGTTGAAATGAATATCAAGTTTCGAACAGATGTGCTAATCACATGTCTGGCCTCTCTTGGCTGGCATGCTGAGGCTCAGTGTAACCTTATTATCAGAGGCTGCCTGATTTTGCATTCTGTGAATAGTTCATGAGTTTATGACAATGGCATTGATAATCACAATATTAACCCATGACCATTTCTGATCATTACTGAGCAGACTGGGGCTGTTAGATTATGTAGATTATTATCCTGCACGTGAATGACTCAAAATCCAAATGACAATCCAAAGAACATCCATGGCATAATTAAGCATTTACATTTATTTTTTGTTGTTTATTTATTGTTGACATCAAAATCCAGTATTTCTAGGTTCTGCCCTCTAAAAAAGGAACTACCGTAATTTTGAAAAGGATGCTATTCCAATATCACTGAAACTATATATAATCAGATGTCATAGGCTTAGGCTGTAATACACAAAGTCTGATAACATCTCTATGAATTCATTGCTGAGTACTGCTGACACAGTATAAGTCACCACAAGAATATTGTAGGAAAACTATAGTTATACCATGGGAGATATACAAAAAAAGCACAGTAAACTCTATTAACACGCTTTTAAGTATCACAGACACACTTCAAGTTTCCATACCAATAGGAATTATTATTATAGGAATATTTTATGACACAAAAGAGGTCTCAAATATCCTCAAGTATAACAAGGTTACTGTGAAACACTGCGGAGTCACACAGACACACTACATAAGTCCCTACATGAATATTATTGGAATGTGATAGCCATATTATAGCGACAGTTTTCTTTATCTTTAGGGCGCACTGCCACTGTTTCAGTTTTCTGTGCTGCTTGCTCTTTGCCTTGCGCGCAATTACGCCTCCCGTGGAGCTCTATGCAAGCGTTAAACGAAACATTAGCACCTCATTTAAAAAATAAAACAGCTTTTCACAAGGACAGACAGCTCCCTGGGTAGTCTTATCATGCGCAAATTAGCCAATTTACCAAAATGCCCCTCTCCCTGAAAGAATAATAGAGTGGATATATCCTCGGTCTGCCTGGTGTTCATGAAGTTGCCATGTGACATTGTCAAACACTCTGTATTAGAGCAAACTACAAGGCCTTGAACAGCATGTTTAGGTTTAATCAGTTAAAATTCCTATTTCTATTGTGTATACGTGGCATTAAATGAGTTTATACAATGACCTTATTGTATTCAGAGGTATTATTTATCTCTTATGGTGTTTGGCTGTGATTTTGTGTAGGATAATTTCTCACATTTCCTAAAGGATTACAGTATTTTTCTTAACAGCAGACAATGGTCTTGATAATATTTTGAAAATAATTTGGGGGCATTTGGCAGCATCTCCTGGGCAAGACTGAACTGGAGTGCTTAATCCACCCTCTTCATATTTTTATACATGTCATATAGGTTGACATGAAACTTTATTACCGTTCACGTCATATCAGCTTCAGGCTTGTGTAGGTTATGTGAAGGGATTATCTGTTGAGGGCAAAACAGAAGTTGTATTTGTGGTTGTTTGCCTTATAAACTGCAGGGTAAAATGTGTTCTCCTTTCTCTGGTTACCCTCTCCACCACAGACCGCGGTGCGACACACACTGACAAAAGTAGTATGATCTTGGTCTATATAACAAAACATCTTGAGGTAAAAACTTGATTGACTTATCCCGAAGCACCGCCCCTGCTGCTCTGTGATTGGAGGAACGGCCACGGGGGCGTCGCCTGACCGGCTCCGGTATAAATACTCACCGCTTAGTCCTCAAGCTGATGATTTGTATGGGAACCAGGACTAAGGGGGGGACGAGCCGACTGAATGTAGTCGCTGTGTTTTGCTGAAAGAAAGAAGGCCCACATTTTCTATTTGTTGTGATCGAAGAGCTCCACTCGGGTTTATCGGCAAGAGACTGGCTAAGGATACAGAAAGCAGTTTCCATTAGAAGGTGGATTCACTCTCCTCTCAGCCATCTTGACTGCTGCTCGCCGCCCTGAAGGCTGTTTTCTCCTCTCCTCCACCTCGGCTGAAAGTAAACACGGCTTGCAAATTGCTTGCAACTCCGTGCCAAATACCGAGTAAAGCGAGATGGGCTCGCTGCGCAAAATCTAACCGGACCGGACTCGGAGGAGGCAAAATTAGACGGCTGAGAGGATTTATCCGCTGCTGTTTTTACCAAAGCAGGAGAGGGGGACACGACGCGCCGGAGGGATGGAGTACGACCTGTTGGGGATTTACCTGCTCCTCTCACTCGCCCTCCTGCCCAGATCCAGCGGCACCACGGCCAAGGAGATCACCTGCCAGGAGATAGCCGTGCCCCTGTGCAAGGGGATCGGCTACAACTACACATACATGCCCAACCAGTTCAACCACGACACTCAGGACGAGGCGGGACTGGAGGTGCACCAGTTCTGGCCTCTGGTTGAGATCCAGTGTTCCCCGGACCTGAAGTTTTTCCTGTGCAGCATGTACACTCCGATCTGCCTGGAGGACTATAAGAAACCGCTGCCGCCGTGCCGGAGCGTCTGCGAGAGAGCCCGGGCAGGCTGTGCGCCTCTCATGAGGCAGTATGGCTTTCCCTGGCCGGACAGGATGAAGTGTGACTTGCTGCCGGTGCAAGGCAACCCCGACACGCTGTGTATGGACTACAACAGGACCGACTCGACCACGGTTTCTCCGGTTCTTTCCAAACCCACGAACCATCCCAGTAAGGCTTATAATCCGCACAAGAATAAACCAGGACACAACCGACCCGGCACACCGGGTAAATACAAGCCCCCTGCCGCTCCATGCGAACCGGGATGTAAGTGTCTAGACCCTATGGTGCCGGTAAACACGGACCGGCACCCGCTCTACAACCGGGTGAAAACGGGGCAGATCACCAACTGCGCCATGCCGTGCCACAACCCGTATTTTACGCACGACGAGAGAGCGTTCACTGCCTTCTGGATCGGACTGTGGTCCGTGTTGTGCTTCGTGTCCACGTTTGCCACCGTCGCCACTTTCCTCATCGACATGGAGCGGTTCAAGTACCCCGAGAGGCCCATCATCTTCCTCTCGGCTTGTTACATGTTTGTTTCTATCGGCTACATCGTCCGCCTGATCGCCGGACACGAGAAGGTGGCCTGCAACCGGGAGTACGACGTGGAGCACATCCACTACGAGACCACCGGCCCCGCGCTCTGCACCGTGGTCTTCCTCCTTATTTACTTTTTCGGCATGGCCAGCTCCATCTGGTGGGTCATCCTGTCTCTAACGTGGTTCCTGGCCGCCGGGATGAAGTGGGGCAACGAGGCGATCGCCAGTTACTCCCAGTACTTTCACCTGGCTGCCTGGCTTATCCCCAGCATGAAGTCCATCGCCGTCCTGGCGCTGAGCTCGGTGGACGGGGACTCGGTGGCTGGCATCTGTTACGTGGGCAACCAGAACCTGGACAACCTGCGGGGCTTCGTCCTGGCCCCCCTGGTCATTTATTTATTCATAGGCACCATGTTCCTCCTGGCGGGATTTGTGTCCCTGTTCAGGATCCGCAGCGTCATCAAGCAAGGTGGCACCAAAACAGACAAGTTGGAGAAACTGATGATCAGGATAGGCATCTTCACGGTGCTTTACACCGTGCCGGCCACCATCATAGTCGCCTGCTACTTTTACGAGCAGCACAACAGGCAGAGCTGGGAGATCACCCACAACTGCTCCTGCCTGTTGGAGCGGGACCGCAGGAGTCCGGACTATGCTGTTTTCATGTTGAAGTACTTTATGTGCCTTCTGGTGGGCATCACGTCCGGGGTGTGGATCTGGTCGGGCAAGACTCTGGAGTCGTGGAGGACTTTCTGCACCAGGTGCTGCTGGGGCAGTAAGGGCACCAGCGGCTCCATGTACAGCGATGTGAGCACGGGACTGACGTGGAGGTCGGGCACGGCCAGCTCCGTGTCTTGCCCCAAGCAGATGCCATTGTCCCAGGTTTGAATAAAAGGCAAAAGCAGCTTATGAGGACTGCTAATTGTTTGGGAGATAACCCATCACTCTCCGTCTTAAGCAATTTGCATAGTAATGAACTGCTGCTGAGGAGCCCCCACACACCCATACACACACATGCATACACACACACCTCTCTGTTGGGAGAACTGGTTGAAACAATGTACCTGGCATTAACACAGGTTAATTCCTCCCTGTTTATATGTATTAGAGGTACAGACTGAGGCTTTTACGCAAACTGGGCATTACTTGTTGTAGGCTACCTTTAGGCGAAGAGACAGTTTTGTTCCTAACTTGCTTCATACAAAGAGCATTTGGGTTTACTATAGTGCCAGATAACATTGTGTAATTCAATCACATCAAAGATGGTTTAAATTAAGCCTTAATAGTGCCCAAGTATTTTACGGGTCGTTCTTTTTTGTAATTTCAAATGTATTTATATAATGGTTATGTACAAACGTGTAAATTTGTGTATAAAAGAAAACTTTATAAGCTATTGTAAATTTGTACAAAGTGTAGATGTCTTTTTTGTGAGAAAACAGATATGACCTTTATTTTGACAATAAAACATTTGATAAATCTCAAGGTCTGTGGAACTTTTCAGTGTTTTCCCAGGGAGTCTCATCCAGTCTTTTCTGTTCCTAGCCCAGGCATATTTTGTGGTTCCTTGTGGTCACCGTGTTGAGGACGGCAGCAGCAATAGCAGCTTTTGAGAGTCTTGGCTAAAAGGAAGCCCTTTTAACCGCCAGAGACTGGTAATTAGAGGCAGGGGTTGAGTTGGAGCATCTCCATAATTGTTAAAGTCCTCTTCACATGCCTGCCGAAGCCCGCTTTCTTAATTTAGTAAAAGAGGGACTGGGTGAATGGGGTATAAATGCAGGGAACGGACCCTTTTCATCTGCAGAAACTTTGATCTTTCTTTTTAAACAGCCTAGAATAAAGGTGGTGTGTATTAGGAGTGTCTGTCTGATGTGCCAAGGTTCTCCTAAACGTCCCCATTTGGATGCTTTGATGGACGTTCCACAATTGAAAGAGCATTTTGGACCCTTGCTTTGGTTTGTCAGAGCTGAAACCTGCCAGAGCCCCTGTGTCTTGTGTTTGGTTTTTCGTAGTGCCTGAATTGAAACATCTCTCCCCCAGCTCAAGCTGTGTCAGAGAGTGCAGGGGCCTTGACATGAATGATATTGAAATGGCAATGAAAGCCCCACAGGTGGTCTGTTCACATGATCTCACATCTTAGGGCCCCCTCAGCGAGGCATTTTTGCAACAAATGTATCTGGTTTGGTCCCAATTAACCCAATGCGCTGGCATAAGATGATACACTGTAATCCAGTGTAGAAATGTCTTTGATTTGCTGGTCAATAGTGACAGTGTCCTTTGTAGTGACTGCTTTGTTCCTGCTTTATTCCTTTACACCCAGACAGTAGATGTAACCTGCGAGCCTCTTTTCAGTGTGGTGCAGCTGTGCATCTTTTGGTAGTGTAAATCAGCAATATAAATCTTGCATCACTGCTGTCACCAGAGACATTAGCCAATGAAAAGTGAGCGATTAAAAAAAAAAAAAAAAGATCAAAGAGTGGCCGCTTTGGGAGAAAACAGCATTTCTTTACACATTTTGCTTCCACATTGTTTGACTGACAGCTTTGTTTTCAGTCGCTTTTTGTGTGTTCAGTCTCGTCACTTTTTGGAGTAGTCGACACCTGTTATTACTGTGTTGCAATCATCAAGTTTGAATGAAATTAGCTCATGCAAGACTTTAAATATCTCTGCTGGGTGAACATCTTGCATACGAGTCCACTCTTAATTCATGTGGCGGTTTATTTGTATGTAAAGAATCGTTTTTTGCTCCGAGTTTGCAGCTTCATTTCCCAATGTTTACCATAACTTCAGTCAGCCAGTCTGCAGCTCCAGCTTTGACTGCTGCCCGCTCATTGAAAGTGACATAAATTCATAGCCCCACCTAGTGGCAAGAGCAGCACTGTACATTTCCTTGGCCTGTAACCAATCTCTGAAGCACTGTAAGCTCCTGATATGTACCTGTGTTCTGAGCTCTGACCAGAAATTTGCCTCACCTCTTCTAGACCTAAATTTGATATTCACTGTAAAAGTCAAGCATTGAGCTCTGCAACACCCCCCCACCTTGACCCACGTCTCCCCCCACACCCAGATTTTCCACGAACCAAATGTCCTGGCACTTTAAACAGCAGGTCCTGACTTGGCCAGCAGACACACAGTGTAATTATCAGGCAACAGTCTGTTTCCTCTACAGAGGTCACCAACTCAAATCACTGCACTTTACAGGAGAAAGTACGACTGACCCTGGTAGTGCCGTTAAGAAGTGCTTCACATATAGAGCTTGGCTTACAAAATGGTTGGGTATTATTAGCCAGTAAAGTGATGGTTTAAAACATACATGTCCTGACATGTTCCATTGAAGTGATTTATGAATGTATTGTTACAGGGAACCACAGGGCTTTCATATTTGTTCGTTAACAACTCCTTTGACCCTTTGCAACCACAGAAACGTCTTTAGTTAGAACCCATGGGCTGCACTGCAACAACAGTAACCATGGAAACATCTGTAGCTAGCACCCATGGCTATACTGCAGAACAATGTAAACAAATCCGTTAAATTGCTGTTGCCTCTAACCAGCGATGAGAAGTTTCATGCTCTCTGAATAAATGAGACATAATATTGGGAAAAAAATCTTCCACATTTCTAACCTTGACAAGCTGAGTGTTGCCTGCAGTAACCAAACATCTTTTTTTCTACAAGGTGGTGCCAATTAATTTGATTAGAAATCAAAACGACGGACTTGACTTCTTGACGGCTGAGTGATGTGATTAGATGTGAAGCACCTGCGACTGCCTTCACTGGCCAATCCCAATCGAGGACGCGCCACAGCCATGCAATAATAATGCAGCAAGACGTAGCACGACTCTAAGCCCTCCGCACAGTGGGCTCCAACGCCATGAATTTCACTCTAATAGCATCATGATCAAGTATCCCAATCACAGCAACCAATGAAGGCGTCATCTCTTATCCCTCAGCCCGTGCAGGGAGCCAAGAAATGACCTTTCATGGAACCGCTCTGATTGAATTGTCTCCTTTCCCAATCAGTTTCTGCAGCCGAGCGTTAGGCCCTATTTCTGGGACCAAGGGGAGCGTTCTGGCATAGCTGTCTATCAAATATTAATGGTGGCGTTTGATGATAGGCAGACACAGAGGAGAGCAGAGGGCTGATAGGCGGGTCATGCTTATTAATACTATTGATCCTTTCGATACACCCGGGTAGGGTTTTTTTATCTCTTAATGCATGAGAGAAGATGCTGCGGCTGTGGGGCTGAAGAGAGTAGCCTATAATCTGCATCAGTGCAAGGGCGGTGGAGAGAGGAATGTAAATAATAGGCTTTTACCAATGTGGGTTTAGGAGGAATGAGGCTGATACTGATTATTTGTATGGAAGCTGCTGATAGGCAACGTTTTGTGCTGATATTCAGCATCTTTTAACTTTTACACCCCAAAATTCCAAGTGTTCATTGCTTCATTCTTGTCAAAGGTGGAAAAGCCACTGAAAGCAGCACTTAGATCATCATCATGGGACAGTCAAACTTTCCATTGAAAAGCAGGCTAAAGAAATTCTGCATGAGCACTAGACCATGTTTACACACATAGTTATACAATATCATCTGTGTTTAGTCTCAAGATTGCATTCGTCTGAGCAATGACGAAAACAAGATGAGCAATAGCACCAAAAAAAAAGAAAAAAAAAACACGAAGCATTTCAGGGAGTGTGACTGTCTATACATAAAGCACAGCAATGACCTCGGCTTTCGGTGACCCATTTAGATTAATGGGGAGGCTCCTGATCTCCAGTTCATGCACGTATTCCCCGTTGGCCATTAGAGACGCCAGATGTTGGAAAATAAAGGCTTCTCAGCATTCTGCACTCTGTCCGACATCACAGTAATGGTTTCCAAGGGACGTGAACATCATCGAAGCTGTTGCAGTTTGGTTTACGTTTATAAAAGATGGGCTTGGGCTTCGGAGGAGGTTCTGGAGCAGGACATACTTAATGTTAATACTGTCAGTATATAATAATTTTCAAGGTTCTCCTCAAACTCTTGGTATGCTTTCTTAAAATTGTTGTAGATCATGAAGAAGACGGTAGTTGAATAAGCGTCAAGGCAGCACTGGCTTCTTGCTTAAAGGGGAGATTAACTCATGATCTTCTGATAGGTGGCTATTTGATGATTTAGGCAGAATTGTGTCCTCTGTTTCCACATGTTTCTGTAGTCTTGTATGACTCATATCAGCTATGAACTGTACATTTTGATACAGCATCACATCATGGTTGTGAATGAATTAGACTAATGAGAAATGTGCTTTTGACTTTGTGCAGTGTCAGTTAGCATGCCTGTGTTAAAAGCAGATTAAACAGCATGGGCACCAATTAATGCTTAAAGGTTGAATTACATGTGCTGAGCAAAAAATGAACTACATGTGCAGAGAAAATTGAGATAGTTCGTTTTGGGTAATTGAACTTTAAGATATATGTTGACACCTTGTTGTTGGAAGATCCTTGTACATCATTGTACACTGTATTCCAGCACAGCCTGGTTGTCTTTGTTTTTACTATCAAAGGTCATAGTGAGGAAGATTGCCTGCTCTTCACGTGATCAATGTGATGGAGGGTCTAAGCCAAGGTCATTTGTTCTTAGTCCTCTGTTCTTCTGCAAGGAACAACTTACAGAACGTTTGGAAACTTAAAGTGGTTATCTGCAGCATGCTTATAATTTTTTTTTATTTTAATTTTAATTTTTTATTTTTTATTTATTTAGAGACCATTGAGAGACCAGAGATCCTGATGAGGTTTGAGCTCTGTAGGTGACGCTCTTTCTAAAGATTATTACTTAAATGAACTCTTGAATGAACTCTTGCTTGAAATGAACCTCTCAGGTGCTCACTTTTTTTTCTGAAAGTCTCTCTTAGTTATTTTTATTATGACATTTTTACTGCCGTTGTGTCTATTACAAAATTTGCTGTAACTCTTTTTGGCAGGTGAAAGGATTCCCGGAGCTCAGCGGGGCTAACCTACATAAATTAAACTTAAACAAGAATGAAATAAAATAGTGACCAAACCCAGTTATGTGCATGCTTCAGTTTGGGGTTAGTGTTATTACTGAGCCTAACAAAGATATCAGCATAAATGACTGGCTCCCTGTTGGCACGGTAACAATGACTCTGTGGTTTAGTAGTCTTACAGTGCACCCCTGCTGCCTCTTCCAATCCAAGGACCCCCCACCTCCACACACACACACTCACACACACACACACACACACCAGTAGAACACTGTGTTCCCTCAGTCCCTCAATGACTGACTGACATGCATACAAAAGGAAAACTTCTTTCATCTGAGGCGCTGAGTGCTTTCCCAGATTCCCTCTTAAAGCTACATTGATTTGTTATGCAGCCAGTAGAGGACGCCATCGAAATTATATTTGAGGAAATCAACAGCTCAGGCAAAGCCAAATGTTGCCAAAGGTTTTAAGAGTGGTTTGTCTGATCAGTTATAAGCAAACAAGAGCCTTTACCAAATTCATATTTACATACCAGATTTATTCAAAGAAAGTGTCAGAGTCACAATATCATGAATATATAAACAATCCCATATCAAAATCAATCATCACAATGCTTGAGAGCAGCTGGGAAAATTCAAGTGTTGGATATAGGTTGAAATAAATGGCAGCATTTCACATTTTATGCCACTGGAGGGCAGCATGTTATTATCTAAAGTACCAATGGAGGCTCAAACATGGAGTGGACGGAACCGCTTTAACTTGAGTGAAACTGAACTGTAACAATAAAGTGCCATGAAAACCAAAGATGTGTTTCATTGGATGTTAGAGTGCTCTAAAAAAATAATAATCTTACAATATCTACAACTGTCAGTCTCATGCATATACAGCCTCCTTCAAATTTCAGAGTCAGTCTGTGATATGCAGTGATGGAAACAAAAAAGAGAGCAGAATAAAACTGCTTAAGAACTTTCACTGTATAAAATCAAACTGAAACTATAGCTATACTATTCATTCACTAAATTCCACAATTCAGTGTATGAAAGAGCATTGCAATGTGTTATTGTATTGCACAAAAATACCTGAATCGAATGCCAAAATAAGGCATTCATATTAAAATATATATATACATACATATGCAAAAATCATTCCATTAGTGATTAATAATTATAAAGTTTGGATCATGATGACCAAAACATTAAATCAAATAGATATGTTACACTGATTACACAATACTTTTAAGTATTAAAGCAAAAGTAACACATTTAATGTATATTATCATTTAAGTTTCCACTTCTTTAAGGCACTGTTTTTATCCAATAACATTGCAGTACAAAAGTATAATGGAACTTCACTGCAGCTAAGTCTAGCGATGATGAAATCTGAATAGTCTGTTGTCCCTCCCTTGATTCAAGCTCACAAATGCCAGGCGCATGAAGATCATATGGCGGCGGCGGCTTTGCGGGCTGGCAGAAACCCCCTGTGGTCACTCTTATGACAGAGCATATCACTCTGTAGATAGGTGAGATATGAGGCTATTAGCTTTTGCTGTCACCTTCAAAGAGACCACAAGAGGCCAGAGGAGGAGGAATGAAGATCAAAAGCTCTCCACTTACACAGAGCCTGGCCCCTCAGCTATAACAAAGCAAACCGTGATGCCACTGATCCACTGTCCTCTCCTCACAAGTGAGCTTACAGACATTAAACACCATCTAAAAAAAAAGACACTGACAGGAAAATGATTTCATGCTGAGAAGGAAATAATGATATGGATATTTACATATATATCAGAACAAGTTACTTAGTCTACCACTGAGTCTAAAAATCTTGTTTTTCTTAAAAACAAATTAAAAAATTGAAAGAAAAAGAAAGAAAACTGCCTGCAGGGTGAGGCGAGTTCTTGTTTCCATTACAAAGCTTTGATTTCTTGAATCATCCTTATTCTGCCTTGTTTGAAGATACTTGTACCTTCTGAGAAATTTCCTTAAACACAAGCAAATGATCATTATTATCAACCACTGGAGTTATCTCACCCCATGAGCAGATGTTTTCTCTTGTTTCAGGACAAATTCAATTGTAAAACTGAATGTGACACTATTGTATTTAAAATGGGCATTATTTGCAGTGTACAAACTGTAAAACACATTAAATCTACCTTGCTTAGTAGCTGACTAATTGTGTCCAACAACTGCTGTTGCAGCACAAGTAAATCAATCATGAAAAGAAAAAAGTCAAAAGTGTCAAGTCATTGCAAACAGTTCATCTACAAACTATACAAATTATGCACAATATGTGCATAATTTGAATGTCTGATGTTAGTTTGTGAAGTTACAGATACAAAATTTACCTGGAAGGACATTCTGTTAACACCCATGGCACATGATCCATTACATTGTCATTAAAATCTAAAAATATCACTTCATAAAACTCATAGAGCTGAGCACATATCAGCAGCATAACAGTGGCCCAGTAGATGCACGATTGACAAGTGCCATAGTGGGAAGCTGGCATCTGACCCTCACACATTAATTTGAGTGTTGGTCGAGGTGAAATCAAAGCCACAGCCAGTGGTATGTAGAGATCCTGACGGGCAGCAGACAACGCAGTGTTCCTTCTCAGAGCTGCGCCGTGCTCTATTTCCAGTGTCAGTGTATGTGAAAGCTTGTATTCCTCCTAAGCTCCGCGAGGCCCTGAAATAGAGTGACAAGCTGTCTCCATAAATACAGAGCCCTACGGGGGAACATAATTGCTTTGTGAGCCCATGTGAGCTTCAGGGGCCTTCACAGTGCCCTTCACTTCTGAGGGAGGAATCCCATTCAATCCCGCGAGCTCAGGGACAGCACCTTACCAAGATTATTGCCTTTCATTTTGGCCTGACCCCCTCATTCCAAAAGGTCACCCAAACACCACGACACCGAGCCCTGCAGGCTGCCCACGTCCACTTTGACCCCAGTGACCCACACACAAAGGGAAGAGTTCTATGGATACCGTCCAGGGTGTCATGTGGTCGTTGTGGTGGGGGGTCCTTCATGCATATGTGGGACAGGTCAAGGTTTGCCTTTGTTTATGGACAGTGAGTCAGGGGAGGTGGGGGTAAAGCTAACAAGGGGAGAAACAGGTGGGCCGCACTCTTTTAGATTTTGTCAAGGTTGAGGTTTGTTCAAGGACGCTTACGTTAAGGCCAGTGTGTCCTGTCATTCCGGACTTGTTTTGTTAAGAGTATTCATGACTGGATTCTTTTCGCTTTGCATCACGATGCCCCCACTTCTATGGGCGTGATCAAGTCATAGCAAATACACTTATGCCCCATAGGTCTGACAAGGAGTTCAGTAAATCCACTGCTGTGTCTTGAGTCTTCTCAAGTGACACTGCAGCCTGAGAAGTGGAATGAGCTAGAGAGCATGACAGGATTTCAATTCAGCAGTTGTTACTGCTGTATAAGCCTCAGGGTATTTCTCGGTCTTTCTCCTATTGCTGCCCCATCTGATTTTCCCTTTCTCATGTTCCAAAACAACCGAGGACAGAAAACAATCCAGCCCTCTCAGTCACACCCACTCTGATCTTTTCTCCTGCCCTTCATCATTCGCCTGTAGCTCTGCGGCGCTGGTCAGCTCTACCAGGGTGTACTGACCCACCCGCCTTGTACAGACTGCCGTTGAT
The DNA here is from genome assembly GCA_900302615.1 of Holocentrus rufus. Lineage (NCBI taxonomy): Eukaryota > Metazoa > Chordata > Actinopteri > Holocentriformes > Holocentridae > Holocentrus > Holocentrus rufus. The sequence continues at coordinate 22,507 of OMLF01050582.1, forward strand.
GTAGGGATATCGTCAACGGGCCTTGTCGATCCCCCAGAGGGTAATCCGAGGTCCCGTCTGGGTGGAGGCGGCGGTTTGAGCCGACTGCGTTTACTAACGCGGATGGATCTGGGTGTCCCTGGGGGACAGAGGGCGACCTCGCTGCCATCGGCTTCTGGAGCATCCTCCTGGGCTGCAGAATACCCGTTGTTCCCATTGGTGTTGGAGCCTGGAGATCCTGGGGTAAGAGAGACAGGAGAGCGAGGGAGAGAGGAGCGCTCCAGGCAGGATGGCTCCTGACCTAAACCAAGCACCGCTCCTGCACTCGAACCCTTGCTGGCCCGCCTCTTCCGAAAGCTCCCTGCACGACTACCCTCTACCTCTAGACCTTGGTGGACCAGTGGGACGTTTGGGTCCGTCCCTTGGCTAGCTCCGCCAGTCGAAAGGTAATACTGCTCCTCCTCATACATCTTCTCCACCATCATCTTCCTCTTGCTCTTCTGCCTCACCGAGCGCTTGATGGCGCAGATGAAATCCAACACGTTTAGGAAAAGAGACAGGGCTCCCACACCCAGCATAAAGTTCAGCATCACGGTCTTCTCGGTTGGCCTGGAAATGTAGCAATCCACCTGTGTGGTGCACGGTGGATGCTGGCACAGGAACCTCCTGGGGACATAGAAACCAAACAGATAGTAGTGGGCTGCCCCAAACCCCGCCTCCAGCAAAATCCTGAACACAAGATGGAGGATATAGGCTCCTGTGAAGCACTGGGCCCACCCTGGCTCAGCCTCAAGGGCCATCTTGCTTACAGGTGTCTTCCTGAACGACTCTTGCTGGTGGATCTTGTACAGCGGGCCAACTCTGGAGTGAACTGAAGTGTCTGGGCCCACAGTGAGGCCATTGGAGACCTTATGAACCACATAGATGACAAAGACGATGTAGGGGAGACATACAGTGACGAGCTGCACCAGCCAGAAGCGGAACAGGGAGATGGGAGCAAACAGGTCGTAGCACACGTTGGCGCAGCCAGGCTGAATGGTGTTGCACACAAATCGCTCTTGCTCGTCCTGGTAAAGAGGATAGCCAGCAAACAGGAGCATCAGGATGCGGAGGAAGATCATCACAATCAGCCACACCTTCCCTGAAAAATGGAGCAGAGGGGATTCAAAATGAACTGACAATGACAACCTTTTGTCATTTTGTGATGTTGATGCACCCTCATAAACTTTTGTCAAAGGTATAATGCTTTTATGTTGCTGTTAGAGTGATAATCTGCAAGATCCTTTTTATTATTGTCTGCCTGCTAATGCTAAATTCTTTTTCAAACAAACCGCTGTTGCCTAAAATGTTTCACTTTCTGTGTGCCGGACAGTTTTTTCCCAGTAAAGACCGAGACACAATAATTTAGAAACGCAAATGTAAAAACTTTCATGAACTGGTGTGGTCCTGTGTTAAGTGATTACTAAATTAAGTGGAAATTATGGAGGTCATTCTGATTATTATTATAGAGCCATTCTTTTTGGTTTTGTTCACTGGAACATTACGGACATCATGAATCGGTTTGACAGAAGCATGTGAAGGCTGTGTTGTATTGCTCTTTTTGACAGGCAAATGATTGAAATAATCATACAAAGAACACTCTGGCAGTCTGTGAACACAAAAGCCTTCCACTGCAATGACATGACACAATTTTGTTGATATTTGAATGACAGTAATGCTATGTGACATGCACTGATGCAGAGTTAAAAAATCATATTTGATTCAAACAGAAGTACAATGATGATTTATTAAGATATTTTCCATTTTCAAGAGACTAGAATCCAGTGTCATCTCTGTTGCTTGTGGAATCTTACCCATTAAAGTGATGCTGTGATTGATAGAGATGAAGATGACCTCGGAGGCACTTGGTCCCCCCATGTCTGCTGTGTTCAAGGCCCTGCAGAATCCCTCCTGGTTTCCCAGTTACAGGCCCCAGGCTAAACTCCTGAACCAGCGGTTCACTCACTCCCCAGCCCTCTCTCTTCTTCCCTCCTCCACCTTTCCCACCGAGGGCACGCAGTGGCCTCTGGCAACAGAATAACCTCCAGTTGGACCGACAGAAAGTTTCCAAAGGCAGCCTGAAACTCCCATCCACCCCTAGGAGGAGCATCAGTACGGTGCTGATGGGTTAAATCCACTGTAATCTAGCCCAAGATCCCCAACTACTCTGCGACAGTGTGAGGAAAACTGTGTGAATCCTCCGTCTTCCCTCGTCCTCTGTCCCCTGCAGACAACTGCTCTGTCCTCAGACAACAGAAGAAGGGAGCCAGCCCCATTGTGGGTCTATTCTTAACGCACTTCCAAAGGCACGTCGCCGTCCTGGCATTGCAGAGATATTTTGGTGCTGGTGGTTGTCCTTACAGGAGAATAGCGAGCCTCCTGGATTACTCATTCTAGATTGCTGTATTAAGTTCTCAAGCACAATGGTAAGCATGTTCATGCCCTGGTAAAAAAAAAAAAAAAATAGAGTTTACTGTGGTAAATCATCATGACATGAATGTAGACTGTGGATTCCCTGTTGTGAATAGCCAGTTACAAATTGTGCATTTTCCTATAATTGATAATGACTAATACTTGAGGAGGACTTGGAGCTTTTTGAATTTTGTGATAAATCAAATTGGACTTATTCAAATTTATATTGATCGTTTATGAGAGTGACTCAAAAGGAATTCAAATAAAATTTCAGTTCAGTTCTTTATTCACAATTCGGTTAAAAATACAAGCACAATCATATGAAGCATAGTGGCAAGACATGTGAAATGGGGCACCCTGATAAGTTGAAAATAGGGGGTTAGACACTAAAAAATGAATATTTATATAAAAGTTTGTTTAATTAGTGCAGGAGTTTGTAGCAAGTGAAATGTATACCATGTGTCTTGCATGTATCTTTTTTGTTTTGTTTTGTTTCATTTCTCCTACATTAACATTCTCCTGTTTATACAAATCTAAAGAAATGGGAAATTCACTGAGATGCCATTTGAGCAAAAAGCCCAATTCTTCATCCAATAGGGGACTTGTTTCACTTAAAAAAAAGTAAAAAATCCCACTTAAACATAAGATCCCAGCCATTATCACACAGGCTCTAACAGACACAGCTGTGGTTGAACCACATTATGGACAATATGGAGTCTTTTTGAGCTGATCTGAAAATGTGTCTGTGTAATTCCAACAGTGTGCCACCTTTCTTACTACACCTTACACCTTTCACATCACTAGCTAAAAGCAGGAATTTACATGTTCAAACATTATGCATTGTCACCAGAATTATTCGATTACTGGCTACATCTGATCACATTTCCCAGTTTCATAGCTTCCCCAGAAAATATACAAATTAACGTCTTTACATATGGAGTTTGTCTATACAGAGGCCAGAGACTTTTGAACTTTTTTGTTATTGTCTCTGACTAGTCAGAAAGTTTAATGTCTTCCCACTTGCTCTCAACACAGTGCTGGCAGGGACATCAACACTTGTCTATGCTGCAATGTGTAAATGACTAACTTTGCATCCTGATAGAATATGGCTGATTCATGCTGTTTCTGAACACAGCTGATGTGCTGATATGCCCTCTTCACCTAGACACCTGGTCGAGGTTTTGGGATAATGGCACCATATAATCGTTTCCAAGCGTGGGTAGTAATGGATTACTGTATGTAATCGTGATTATGTGATCAGATAACAAAAAAATCAATCACGGATTACGTGATTACATTTTTGATTATGCCTTTAAAATATTGTAATTTTGAAATTATGAAACTGCCAGTACTGTTTTTGTAAGGTTAATTTGATTTGACTAACTTTAAATTCTGAATGTGCAAAATACATTTTATTTGCATTGAAAATGTTTGGAGATTTTTAAACAGAAAAAAAGAATATTTGTGTAACTAAGTTTTTTGTGGCTGCATCCATTTTTTTCGTGTAAGCTGCAATATCTTCAGTGTTCGATTTTGAAGTGATCCAAAAGAAATCTTTAAGTATTCAAATTGGATTACATTTTTCCCCTTTGTAATCCAATTGATTGCATTAGTGATTACAAAAAAATGCCCTGTTATGTAATTTGTATTCAGTAACTGACTACATTTCAAAGTAATCTGACCAAACCCTGATTGTTTTGAATCTGATCCTAAATTCCTCCATATTCCACAGTTCTTCCTGACTAAGCTTCTAGTCCAATTTCACTGTCGATGCAAAGCACCAGAAACTACTTTGCCACATACTGCACATTTCCCTTGGGATGTACTGTATTTCCTTAACCATTTTCCTCTATTCTAATTATGTTCTGATCTGCAGGTCTGCTTTTGCCAACAGCACAGCTTCCATGACTCTGTTGTACTTGCCCTTCTGTATTGCTGTGTTGGTAACACTTAGTTCAGCAGTCATTTTGGCACAATCAACACAACTTTCTTTGGGTACAGCCTCTGTGTTAAAGTGGCGTATATCCCTAAATGAAGTAAATGTTTCCTTCTCTGTGGAGAAATGGAGCACACAAGAATTTCCTTTGTATTGGTACAAGGAAGTTGTTATGAACTGGTGCTTCACTCATGTTCTCTCCCTCACTCAAGTTATGTATGTTTTTCTTTTTTCCTGTTTCATTATGTGTCATTTTAATAATGATTGATTATAATTCAACTGGACACTTGGTAATCTTTTTGGAGGGGATGGCATCCAGTATGTTGGGTACCTGGACAATGTCTGCTAATAAGCTTTACACACTAAATGTGACATCAGGCAAGTGACTAGCTGTTTCCTCAACCTGTCTGGACAAAACAATTGTCAACTGGAAATCATGCTCAATCACAATATTAATTTCTCTTTCTCTCAAGCTCAGTGGGCTCAGGCTACAAACCTGCTAGAGATTATTCTTAAAGGAAATTCTTCCTTCCTTCCCAGTGGCCCTCAAAAACCCATGGCCTAACATGACTCTTTTCATCACTCATCTTTGTTGAGTATTTCATTATCAAAGACCTAATTTGCCAAAACAAATTAAATTGCATGTTTTTTCACAGAAGCTTGGCTGGGCAGTGGTGGGCAATCTGTTCTTATTAAAGCCTCTCCTCCCAGTTTTATTTTTTCACATGCAATTAGAGATGGGAAAAGAGGTTGCCAACTCTGGATCATTCATACAATTTATGACAACATTCTCATTATGGGAGATTTTAACTTGCATTAAATGACTCCACTGACTCCAGGGCTTCTGATTTTATTGACCTTTTATGTTCCATGGATTATATACAGCATGTTCAAGAGCATAAACATGACCACACTCTTGATCTGGTCATCTCACATGAACTTACACCACAACTGATCTCTGTTATTAATATTGCTTTGTTTCTGATTACTTTTGTGTGTTTTTTTTTAATGCTATTTATGTCAGCTCTGTGGTGGCTGAAAAACATATTCCACATTTTAATGATAGTCCAGCAGCACCATCATCATATTTATGCGATGGATAATAGTTTTTGTGCAAGATTATGGGCAACAATTAACTCTGTTGCTCCACTCAAAACCTAAACACTCATAAATGAAAGGAAGTGGAGGAAAAGCAAATTACAGATCCAATACAACATCTTAAAAAGCTTTCTCACTCACTATAATTTAAATATTACGGCTGCCAGGTGATTTTACTTCGCTCATATTTCTAGTAAAAATTAGGACAATCCCAAATTTCTACTACAGATTTTTTTCTTAATTTTTTTCTTAAACAACAGGAATGATATATCTTTTAAAATGTCTGATGACTTTTCCTTGTGATGTTTGTGTGATGTGATGCATTCTTTCATACTCACATATAAGGATTTGTTTTTTAGTTCTGCAAAGCCTTAAACCAACCTGTGACCTTGACCCAGTGCCGCAAAAAGTGGGTATGCACTATATGGGGCACACGGGGGCGCCACGCTAGAGGGGGCACCAAAGCGACGGGGCGTAAATTATTTAATAATAATAACAGAGGTATGGTACTGATTAGCCCCCCTCTTTGGACTGATTTAACAGCAAAATGGGATTTGTTCTGTAGCCCCAAATTTATTATAACTGATAAGAACAGATTTTTTCCCTGATGCTGTGAAAACCAGCAAGATTTTGAGAGTTTTTTTAAATACAGAGCCACTGAAACATTTTTAAAAAATAGTTCTTGGGAATAATGCTAAATGCTAAATAATACTAAACTGAGGTCTTGAAACCCTAATATTTGATTTATCTATTTACTTCTGTTTTGCTGTCAATTTTCTATCTCCACAACTGTTCATAATTTGCATCATTTGATCTATCATCTAAAGAGAACGTGCCCACAATGCCAGAGACTGGACCCTTACTGCTGCATGGGAGCATTGAGAGGTTACTGTATCCAGACAGGTTGCCCTAAAATTAAACAAATATTCTCATCATTTTAGTTCATTCTAATGGTACAGCATGGATAGTATACACTTTGTGCACATCCATCTGTAGCTATGGAATCTGTCGCTATACCTTTCACCATACCATTCATTTTTTGTTTGTCATGATTCTGTGTTTTGAACTCTTATTGTTTTTTTTATTATTATTTTATTTTGTTTTCCTGCCTGCTTTGTCCCTCCTGTGTTCCTGTAGCCTGTGTTCCCATGCACACCTGCCCTGTATTAGTCTCGTTAGCTCCTTGTGTTGCTGCCTGTCACACCCTCATGTCTTAACTGTTAGCCAATCCTAGAGTTTCCCTCCTTTTTCCAGTGCCTCCACACTCCAGCTGTGTCTTGTTCTTGTAATTAGTTCTGTGTATATATACCTGTCTTTTCCCATTGTTCTTTGTTAGTTTGTCTGTCAATGTTTCCTGGTGTTCTAGCTGTGGGTTTTTTTGTTTGTTTTTTTTGCTCCTTGTCCCAGTCAGTTCTGTTTGTTGCCTCAGCTTGTCCCAAGTCTGGAATTAAATGTTGTTTCTTCAGTTCCTATGCCCCTTGTCTCTTGCATTTGGGTCCACCTGCTTGCTTCAGCTGTGACATTGTTCTCATTACAGCTAGAACAAATGACATAATACATGAAGACAGGCATTTAAATGAGAACCTGATGGTCCTGTTCACTTTGTTCACTTTGTTGTCTCTCTCAGCGTCTTTCCATCCTTTGCCGTCCTGTTGATCCAACTCATCAACGGAGGACAGCAGAGACCTCCCACAGACATGAAGAAATGCAACAACACAAAATCAAACAGCACTTATAAAACTCTGGTCCAGGGAGCGGGTAGAAGACAAAATGGCAACATCTCCTGGAGCGTTCTTGCCCCAGTTCCCAGAACTGGACACAACCAGTGCTGATAGGTTCTTCATATCTAGCACACATTCATTTTACTATTTCTAGCAAATACAGTAGATGGATAGATTTTGGAAACTTGAAGGAAAATATGGGAGAAAACAAACAAGATTCATGGTAGAAAGATATACGCATGTACAACCAGAACCAACATGTTACGACCCTGGCTCCTTAAGGAAAAGGGAAGCAACATACAACCAGATTTAAGTGGTAAATGAAAAGTATAGATTACAAGGATGGTTGAAATTTAACAAAACAGAACTAAAGAGGCAGACTGAAAAATGGACTGGCGGATGCTGTAAAATCAAAGAACTAAATTAAAACCAAAACAGTCTGTAAATGAAATGTTCTCTCTTTCTACCCATGTAAAACAAACCAAACAACTGACTCCCTAAAATAAAGCTACATGTACAGCACCCCTACTAGTGTGTACATACATCGATCTAAAGCCTGGTTCAGCACCAGGCTTTGGCACAGCCGGTCAGCCAATCAGCCAGGTCACCACCTGATTGGTTGATTCAAAGCTCCTCTGCTCCCATCACAGTCTACCAACTGGGAGTTTTGTTAACCAGTTTTAGTCATTAGTGAACAGAACAGTTTTTTTTTAGTCTGGTGGTGATGCTGTCGAGAAATGTCTCACCATGTGGGGTGTGTACCACATACTGTTGAGCACAGCCACTTGGGTTTGATTCTGGCCTGAGTCCTTTGCTGCATGTCGTCCCCTCTCTCTGATCTGTCTTTCCTGTTGTTCTCGACTGTATGTTATCCAATAAAGCAGAAATGCCCCAAAAAATCTTGAAATGTTTTGTTTGTTAATAGGGAAGGGTTAAAATACTAAGAATAATTCTGTTTGTAAGTGAGAGACTGAGGACATTTTTAGGAGGCCATGGTCAAAGATTACTGCATGTCGTCCCCTCTCTCTGCTCTGTCTTTCCTGTTGCTCTCTACTGTATGTTATCCAATAAAGCAGAAATGCTGAAAACAATTCTTTAAAAAATGTTTGGTTTGTTAATAGGGAAGGGTTAAAAGACCAAGAATAATTCTGTTTGTAAGTGAGTTAGGAGGCCATGGTCAAAGATTACTATATTTTGTACTGGTGATGCCTGGAATTAAATGAGAATTTACAAGAAAATAATGTACTACAGGATTTATGAACACACGAACAATAATCTTTGCCCGTGGGGTGCTGCAGCTCCCATATGTCAAGATCATTATATTGGGAGTTAGATGAGAAGACAACTTATCTAAATCTAAATAACAGTCTCACCAGTGACTGTTTGGATTTCCAGTGTATGGACGCAGATCAGGGCCTACCCATGATCAGGGCCATACTCTTGACCTTGGCCTGAAGATTGATAATATGGAACTTATTAATTTATGTGTATCTGATCATCTTAGCATTGTGTTTCATTTTATTTTCTCCTCCACCTCTTAAATACAGTGGCTCCCATTCACTCTCACATCATCAACCCAACAACAGCTTGTAAATTTTCTCCTGCATTTTCAACCTGCTCCTCTGATATGCCCCTCGCCCCTGATAATGATAATCTGGTGAATTCCTTTAATGACCTCTGCCTGACAAGTTGCCTGCAGTTCATAATGCATGAGGAACTTACTTCTCTGCTGTAATAAGTCAGAATGCCCAAACTAAAAAGTGTTGTTTAAAACACTTGACTGGATTGTTGGTGCCCCCTCCAACATTAACCTGCACCCCATCACCAAACCTCTGTGAGCAGTTTAAAACATTTTTATAATAAAATTGATAAAATTGAAAAAGTCAGATCCCAGACGGATAGCACCCGCCCTCACAATGTGCCTGTTCCAGAGTCATCAAATCTCAGGTCCATTCATGTTTTATCGTTCAGCTCTTTTTACTCCAGTGTCTCTATCTGTACTAAATGATTTTGCTAAACACAAAGTCTTCATCCTGCCCCTTAGACATGGTCCCTTAAACTGGTTCAGGTCTTACCTTTCCAGTAGATATTTCTCTGTGTCAATGGCTGGCTCAGTCTCATACCCCACAAAGTTATCCTGTGGTGTCCTCCAGGGTTCAGTTCTTGGTCCTTTTATTTTCCATTGACATGCTCCTTCTTGGTGACATCATCTGCAAATATAGTGTGCAGTTCCACTGTTATGCTGATGACACTCAGCTCTATCTTCCAGTCAAACCTGGTGACCAGAACATAGCAACCCTCCACAGCTGTCTTTCTGAAATAAAACACTGGATGTCCAATAACTTCCTGCAACTAAATCAGTCAAAATCTGAGGTCATTGTGCTTGGTCCACCTGCAAAAAGAACCCAGATCTTGTAAAAACTGTGTGAACTAGCACATTATGTTAAGTCCTCAGCCAAAAACAGGTAAAGAAAGTTGTTCAGTCATGCTTTTTATCATTTGTGAAATATGACCAAGGTCAAGTCTTTTATCTCAGCCACAGATCTGGAGAAACTCATCCACATTTTTATTTCCTCCCGCCTTGATTACTGCAACTCCCTCTACCTGTCTCATTCTGAAATCAATCCACCACCTACAGTTAGTTCAAAACACAGCAGCTCGACTCCGAACCAAAAAATGTGTTCTTATCACCCCTGTTTCAGCATCCTTACACTGGCTGCCCATTTATTTTAGGATTGATTTTAAAATTCTTTTAATTACTTTAAAGGCCAGGCATGGGCTGGCCCCTCCCTATATTTCTGATTTTTTAACCCCCTATGAGCCAGGACGCAGTCTGAGATCCTCTGGTACAGCATTGCTGGTCATTCCAAGGTCTAGACTGAAAACTAAAGGAGAAAGGGACTTTGCTGTCAGGGCCCCTAGAATTTGGAACAACCTGCCAGAGGAGATCAGACTTGCAGAGTGAGTTCCCATTTTATTGCACTTTTGAAGACACACTGTTATTAAAAAAAAAATAAATAAAAAAATTAAAAAAGGCTTTTATGGTGTGATTTGTATTTTAATTAATTTTTATTTTAGTTATTTCTTTCAATTTTATTAATGTAATTTTTATTTTGATCTGTTTGTATTTTATGTTGGCTACTGTGAAGCACTTTGTTACCTGTATTGAGCACTAGACAAATAAAGTTATTGTCTCTCCAGCCTACATATTCCATATTCATTCATACATTCGTACATTCCCCATACATTCTCGATACAATAGAGAACACTTGGTGATATCTGGCATTACAGCCTAGAGGTGTTCAATGGGTGTTTGTACAGATGGTTTTGACTCCTGGGCTCTAGACAGTGCCTGGATTAAGTCCGGCAGTGGGGTTATGTGGTAGTGGAATGTGGTTTAGTGTCTGTCTGGGACAGGAAGCACTAATGGGTGGCATAGTATTGCCATCACAGCTGCAGGGAGTAAGTAATTAGGACATTACTCTCCCCTGCAGTGTGGCTGTGGATTCCTTTCCTGATACCCAATGGCCATGTTGTTGGGAGCGGTTTTCTGTGTGGTGCCAATCCTAAGTTTTTGGTTGTATATAAAACTAAATAGCTGGTGTGCTGTCATGCCTTTCAGGGACACTCTGTGTTGACTTTGCTAATTTGGTGGCAGCCTTGTTCCTGCCACATGAGCAATAAAATATAGTAAAATGAAAGACAAACATTTTTTTTTGTTTGTTTATTTTACACCATGACATATAAGCAAGACTCAAGGCCTGGCAGAGGGCAAAGTAGGTAAATCAGAGAAGGTTAGGTAAGTTTGTTGATGGAGCATGTGAATTCACACAAGATGACTGGAGCAGAGAGAAAAGGTAAAGCAGAGAGCCGTGTAGAGAAGAGGGATCAATGGGCTTCCAAAACAGAGTTCTTTCTAGCTTCTGCCGGGGCTATTGTAGGCCTGGGAAATGTATGGAGATTCCCATATCTTTGTTACAAGAATGGTGGAGGTGAGTATCTCTAATTAAACTAAGTCGATGCTATATTATGCATTTCATATTTTTCTATGAACGAAGTTCCTGCAGCTAAAGAAAACAAGTTTGCTAAGCATCTTTCTCCAGCCAGGTTGGTCAAGATCACAAATAGTAGCCTGAATGTTATGAGTTAATTGATACAGATGGAGTGGTAATTATCTTACCGCTATCTCATCTTGTTGGACAGTGTTGATCAGTGTCTTTATTTTTTGATACTAAAATTGTCAAACCAGATCATTGCAAAAGTGACACCACTTTTTTGAGTGACTTGATACAGATGAATGAAAACGGCAATATAGCAGTAGCAATTATCTCTTTTCAATGTTATAATTAGGCATAAGCACACATAGCACTGTGTATCCTTGGTTCAGCTACAATTTTCCTTGTTCATCTG
>OMLF01050589.1:1702-19368 GCA_900302615.1 Holocentrus rufus
AGAAAACACAACACACATCGTGAATTTTTTCACCTGTGATCGGAGCAAACATGGCCACAATAGGATGAAAAACATACAAACAGAGTGATGGTGCCTAACACTAGGCACTGAATGGAGTGAGGGAGCGGAAGTATCGAGAACAATCATTTTTCAAAATTTTTGAACCACTTCCACCACAAGAGATTCTTCCTCATACACACACACACACACACACACACACACACACACACACACACACACACACACACACACACAAAGCTGTTTGACCCAGTAGTTTGTGAGATTAGCCATGGACAGACAAACAGACACAGGGACACACATGACCAAACACATTCTCCTGGCAGAGATAATAAATAGAAGCAGCTCCATATGTTCTGCTCCTGTAGGCTTTTTCAAGCCGTTTTTCAAAACTCACTTTGGTTAGGTTTGTTTTTTACTCTCTTTCAGCACTGTGTTAGTTTTGTTTTTAACTTTACTGCATTTTAATAAATTCTCAGCATCACATGTTCAGCTTAGTGGACCTAGTTCCGGCGAGTTCAGCCAAGCTGACATAAAAATGGGACCTAACTGGGGTGAAGTCAGTGGAACTCCTGCTACTTTTTGCTTTACATACAAACTCAACTTCGAGTTCAGATCTAGTGTTTGACCCAGGATTACAAATGGCTGGTTGCTGGACTGCAGCTGCTGAAGGCTGCTGCCATAACTGCACTAGCTTGGCCTCTGTGATTTAATTAAGACAGATAATGATATATGCACATTCTTACCCAAAACAAAAACCATTTAGAATGAACACCTGACTGAACTCTGCTAATATTCCATGGACTAATAATAGACCATAAGTGGCCTTGGATTATACAGCAGCGATCAAAGTCAGTGCTGTGTTTCATTAACAAAAATTGTTGCTCTTACTCAAAGACATCATTCAGGCAAGATGCGAGGTTAGGATCCTGGTTTGAAGCACTGAACACAGGGTCAGCTTGTTACTCCATAAGCCTACTTTCTCCCAGACTAATAACACATTATAAACCAGTGCATCTCTTAAAATTACAAAAGAGAGGAGGCTATGATAAGAAAATCTAAGCATGTCAAAATAAATACAGTGAACATGTTAAATTTATGTTCATCTTTAGTCTCAAATATCAACTATGAGTAACAAAGCCCACTGATTCCTTTACAATTCAAAATCCAGTACAATCATGAACAAACTTTACCCACTTATTCCTATTCAAGGTCAGAGGGGATGAATCCTATCCCAGCATGCACTGAGGAGAAACACTCTTGACAGGGCAGACAGTCCATCATAGGGCTTTTTAAGTTTAAACATATTTGAAGTGTTATCGCTAGTCTTTGATGAGGGTGGATGTTAAGTCAATCGGTGTGAGAATCGGAAAGCTCAGTTTGAGACTGAAAAAGTTCAATATTTCCGACCTTATTTGACTTTATGCGTCAAGACAAACTCTTTGTGTTTACTTTCAGGATCAGACCCCGTTAATCTGGAAAATTACAAAAACAATCATGAAAAAAGGTATCTTAATCTTTTGAAACGGTTTGATTATGTCTGAATGTCTGGTTGACTGCGCCTGTGTGCCTTTGACACCAGGAAACCCAATTCCGCTTCCTCAGTGAAGCAGTATGGGTGATTGGGCAGAAATCAAGCGTATCTGGCTTCACTGAAATCTAAGTATTACAATATCAGATGTTTCACAACAAGAAGACCTGCAGTAAAGACTAGTCCTGCTTGGTTGATTTAACATATCTCTGTTGAATAAAACCTCGTAATTAACTCCAGTCACGACCCTGTACAATAAGACTGATCAAACAGAGCAATGGCAAACAAAAGTAAACCGAATATTTAAAACAGCTATCAAACAATATGACTGCCTTCCTTCCTCTAACTTCATCTGATGAAATAAATGTATCACACAATGTCAGTATGTCAAAACATCAGCAGAAACACGGCTACTTTTACTGTAACTTTTTCTTACAACAGTGGGTGAGTCCAAAACCTAATTCTCATAATTCAACCAGGTGAAACCCAGTCCACAGATAATCACCATCCACCTGAAGCTGGACTCATCCCTCTGTGTTTTCAACTGTCAAACAGCTTTATTCAACAGACAAATCAGTGCCATAACAGAGCTGTCTGTACCAGTTTGTGTGAAGAGGCCTACAGCACAGAAGCCTGTGAGAAGCTGCTCCCCGAACAGCCCGGAGGAAATAAAACGAGGCTCGGCTGCTCAGAATAAATGAGGGACCTGGAGGAGGTCAGCTGTTTGTTTAAGATGTTCTGGCTCCACCGGGAGGGGCTAACAAGGTCATTATTTTATCTGTTTGACAGTGAAAGAAACAAAGTTGCATTCCAATAAAACCTTGTCTACATCTTCATTACCTAAGAGATTCACGGTTGATTCAAGTTTACAATCAAACCATGGTACATCGTTTCAGTTCTTCAAACTTAGGAGATACGGGAAACCGCAAGGCAAACTAATAAGAGGAGCCTCCGTCTGAAAAGAGAACATTTCAAATCTATTTATTACAGTCTTCGCTTTATTGCTACAAAAGCCCATTTTGTCTCAAAAGCTTGCAGGTAGCTCAGATGTTCCCAAAAATTGTTTTCCATGTGCATAGCAATTTAACATTTTGAGAAGTCAATATACACCATTCACACAGATAGCCCTCTCATCAGCCACAGTTATTATATCTATCACTGCCTCCATATTCAATCTGTTCCACTCCAGGGAGAAAATAATCCATCACTGCGACAAACCAAGACTATGAAGCTTAAATGTCACAGTTTGATTTTTTTTCCTCCCTCAACAACACAGAACAGATAAGCATTTTTTTATTACAACAGCAAAGAAGAATTCCAGCAGTGATCTGTAAGAAATAATTAGAGTCTAAATGATGACTAATTACTGGCGGTTTCTATTTGGAGCAAACTGATGTTACAAGTCGCTGTGTCCATTTAGACAGATGGTGTTATTATGACAGCAGCATGACTACAGAAAAGCTTTGTGTCACAAGGAATTACAGACATTCAACTGATGCCAAAAGGAGGCTTTTACACTGTCAGTGATAAATTGACTGTAACTGTTGAATGAAACGGTATGAGAAGCGAGATCCAGTGCTTAGCCTCCATCAGCCTCTCCCTCCTCAACTGATGTTGAGAAGCAACAAACAAGACTTGCTAACATAATTATATCCAGGATCCAGAAGAAATATTTCAGCGTGATATCGACATAATTTCCATGAACAGCTACGGTATATCTGTCAGAATTTGTCATACTGTAGCAGTCTTTTCTACAGTGGTCCGTCTGAGTGGGCCAACCTGCTCCACCACACACTGATCCACTCTGGTGTTTCCTCCTGCAGACAAATAGAAAAATATGAGCTGATAGGTGACAGCAAGGAGGGAGCTGTTCAACCTGCTGAATGGTATCACAGAAGTGAACTGACCCTCGTCCTTCTCCAACACAATAGCTCCATTCTGCTGAAAGAAAAGCGCTTTTCTTCAAAAGGAGCAATTAGATGTTTCCATCAAGAAGGAATAATACGCGTTATTGTCCACACTGCCACTCTGTTCATCTTTGCCTCTGCCCCCCTCTGCCTCTATATCTTGTAAAGGTTAAGAAACATACATACATACATGATTGACAAGCTTGTCATTTATCAAATCATTATCATTCATTTCTTTTAAAGTACAATAAAGTAAAATGGATGTACAGTCTAATAGCATGTACAGCGGCCACACGTTTATCTCTATTTAACATGTTACTATAGATTATTTCCGTTGTATTATGTCTTTAGTTGATGACATAAAGAACCTCTGGTGATGGAAACTACTTTTTCATCTTAGACAAAACTTGAGAAAAAAAGACAGCTGCAAATATATTCATGTTTACACACTTTATAATGAATATTCATAAATTACACTTCATACTTACACAAATATACACAAAAGATGCAAAAAGCTTCAAAAGACAGCTTCATGTAACAGTATTATAGAGAGCTATACAACTACTATGTGGTATTTTCCAAACTGGATTCTCGCAGTTATGGGGTGCTTATATTAGCTTGTTGGCCAGTGTTTGACCTCACAAGTATGCAACATAATCCCTGGCCTGTTAGCAGACAAATGTTTTACAGTATTGTGCAAAGGTCAGGGGCCACCTTTTCATCTCTTTAACTTCCAGTCAAAACTTCCCCTCAAGTGTAATTTATTCATTATTCAGTGTTAAGAGGAAATGCAGGAAGTATATTTTTAATACATTACAGAAAAGCCTTCACAACTGAATAAAGGTTCTTTCTTTGTATCTGCAGTGTCCAGCTTTTGCCATCATTTCAGGTTTTTTTTTTTTTTCTTGTTCCCCAAAAGACGTGACAAATCTGCAGGGATATTGTGCATGCATCTACAAGGTCCGCTTCTCACAATCCAGGTAATCCCAAACACATTCGGGGAACCTGAGGTCAGGGCTGACACCACGAGCAGCTTCCTTGTTCCCAATCAAATAATTACAAGATTTCCAGACTTCATAATGTCCTGCTGCTGCTGCTAACACAGCCATCCCTGTTCATTAACCACAGAATTGATCATTTGCTGTGTAAAGCATACTTTTCCTGGCAGTGAGACCCTTTACAAGAGCAAATCGGCAACATAACCTAGCGAACAATTAAAACAATTTTTATCGATTTATTTATTTATTTATTTTTAAATCAACGCAAATTCATGGTCTTCTATATGGACTCTTTGTCATCAAACTTGAGATTCGACATAATTTCCAAAGTTTTTGCAGCTCTTGGAACAGCATCTTCCTCTATCAACTTCTGAGGTCAGAGCGAAGCTGTGTATTTCACTGCTTTCAAAAGGTGGGAAAACAGAGAAAACGGTTTACCTCACACTTACGACCAATTTGGATTAAAAACTATCAAATTAATAATATCATCATCTTGTCTTATGGGTTAGATTTACCGACAGCAAAATGTGAATTTTATGCTGTTAATCAGTTGAAAATGACCATAGGACCATAGTCTACTGTTGTCAGACGCCCCCTGAATGCACCAGCACCAATGCGAAATTGCTGCTTCTTTTAGGAAAACTAATGAAGACATCTGTTTAATGGTGATGGAATACTGGTGTGGAGAAAGTTTCAGTCTCTGAAAGTTAATTATCGTATTGTACTGGAATGAGTGAAATCCAATAGTAGGAAAAATGACATCAGAGCCCTAAAATAAAACTGCTTGTTTTGGGAAAACATTAGCAGAGTCATAAAGTACAAACATTTTGTAGATATTATTAGATATTATGTAAAATCACTGGTATGGTACTTTAAGATTTGTATTTATCTGTATTCATGATGCCTTCAATCAAAAATGAATTACAAACTCCAGATGTTAAACATCCCTAAACCTGCACAGATCCTCCACTGTGCCAGACTAATGGTTTTGGAAATGGTCCTGAGAGTCTTTGATTGCTTCAGCAGCATACATATTACCTTCTGTTACTGTACTTCCAGAAATCTCAAATTTAGACCAGTCCATAAACCCTTACTGCATATCTCAGGTGTCCCATTTTTAGTATTCTAGTGCAAATTTACTGCTCTTTCTTCTATTTCCTTTTCAACAGCTACACATCCTTTCAGACTGAGCTGTTTTCTCACACCTGTGGATGTTTTCTCAGATCTGAAGCTAGAGTAGAGCTTGATTTTTATCTCTCAAAGATGAAAGCCTTAGGTACTTTCTATTTGATGGTTTAGTTTCTGTGGTCTACAGGGTCTTGCACAGGTCTTGTTGGGAATCCTATTTTCTCTATCTTGCAATAATATTTTGAACAATTTTTGAAATTCCTGTTTTGTCAGCCATTTTCCCTTGATTTTCATCTTCCTTATGCAGGTGCATTATCTTAAATCTCATCTCATCAGCAATATCTCCTTTGGCTATTTTTGGGGGGAAAAAAGTGTGACATAGCTATGGCGTGTTTGGGTAGCTGTTTGTGTGAAAAGTAGTGTTGTTGTTGTTGTTGAAAGGAATGTGCTGACAGGATGTCAGTGACATTTCTGGGAACAACTTCTGTTGGGCGTAAACAGCTGCGCCCTCATTTAAATCCAACTTTAAATGGGTTTAAAAAACAATTAAATCAAAAGGCAGTTAAAACAGCAATAGGTTGGACAACAGTAAAAAGTGGAAAAATTAATACTGATAGAATTTATATTATACTAAATGTTGGAGGGTTTTGTGCAAAATATGTTTCTTGCATTATTGCATGACCTCAAAAATAATTACCATATATTTAATGGCTGGAAATTGACTGGAAATGGAATGGATTTGCACAGCACTGTATATTTTATAAAATGAGGTAATGAAAGAGTCACAATAAAGTCTTCTTAATAGTACTGCCACTGGCTAGCTTCTCTAGCCTCCAGGTTGGATTCCACTCAGTGCCTGTCTACAAAGAAACAACAGAAGCCGGGCAGCTGCCTCCCCTTAGTCACCCATACTCTGCCAGCTGCTGCTATCTGGCCACAGCTTATCAGAATGAGAGATGAATCTCAATATCTCTCACTTTCTACTCTTATATTCATAGAAACCAGGAACTAGTAATCGTGTCTGCCTCTTCTTTCTTTCCCCTCTCTCTCTCTCTCTCTCTCTCACACACACACACACACACACACTCCAAGCTGATACAAAAACAGCAAAAGTGAAAACAACCATCATTCAACCTCAGTCACGTCTCATGCTAACATGAATGGAATGAATTCACAATTCAGTATAATTTCAAAATCCATATGCAGCAGCATGATCTCATGGCCAACATCAACGTCACAGACCTTGATGTGTGCTGATGAAATACAGCAGACCTACAGTGCACACACAGGGTTAATATACAGTATTTGTCTATGGAGCATCTTTGATCCTCTCTCACCAATCATTTTGGCTCATTTTATCGAGAGTACCACTAACTGCTAAATTAAGTATTTCTGTCCAGTAAGCATCACAGCATGCTAGGCTCAATACAGTCAAGCATAAAGGTTAAGTAGTTTGTTTCTGCTTCTCTTTGAGGAGGATTTAGAACCACATGAAAGTCAGGGCTTCGTGTCTTTAATGCAGTGAGAGAAGCATTACACTGGTGAGTCACTGCCTCTTCACTGTACAGAGGGAATACTCTGTAAGACATTCAGTGTTGGGGGTCATGAATGGCCAATAGCAAGCCAGCTGACAGCCACTGTAGGCAAGCCAGGAACGCAATCCTCAATTCCCCTGATGCAAAACAAAACAGACATTTCACTAAAATCAATTATGAAAACTGAAGTGCTGTATGTGATCAGTGAATCAGTGTTATTTTTTTTTTCTTTAGGTTGCTGATGGAATATAAAACCACACTTAGTATTCAGTCTATGCAATTAGCAGTCACCTGGACTCTACTTCTGTTGTTCTGTCATTCTGTCTCTTGCTCCCTCCACTCCTCTCCCCCCTCTTTTTTCCTCCTCTGTTCCTCTCTCATTCACACTCTTCTTAAACTTGATCCTGAAGTCCAGTGAGTCATGAACTGTAAGTAAGTGACTGTAGACCATTACTGAGCCAATTTACATGTGAATGTTTTTTCCAGACAGACGGCAGCATTAAAGGAGGAAGCCACTTAATTTGCTTTGTTCAGGCTGACAGTTAAAACACTTGTATTATGATGTTTGAGCATGGGTTTGTTTATTTCCTATTTGATGCATGGCACCTCTGTGCTGCATCTGCTGTCTTACTGCTGGCATTTGCAAGTCTACTGTCATTTAATAAAAGCAACCGTATTCAAAAATAAACAGTGCGCATGCAGCATGAGGTTACCACATTGACAGCCAGCGTCTCTACCTGGAGTTCTCAAGTAGAAAATTACCTAATCCACCTACTTCCATAGATGTGATGGTTTTGTCAGATATGGACGATGATTCCTGTCAAGAGCTCTGATTCTGCCTGCCTCACTGTGTCATCAATATTCATGTGCCTCCGGACCTACCAGTCCAGTGAATGGGCTCTCTGTGGATGCTCTCTGTAATACCATGATCAATTCACAAGACAGAGCATGTGTGGGATTCACAGCAGCAAGGCAGCACATATATATCATTTGCAAAGTCAGTAAATTATTCAATGGGCTTTAATAATGCAAGCGTAATGCAAGCATAATGTATCTATGCAAAGATTTTTTCCACAACAGACTTTTACCTTTCAGTATTATTTTAGAATTTTGATCATCTTAGAGATTTGGGGAGGGTTTTAAATACTAGAGAGTCTTCTAAATAAGTCAGTAGATGACATTAAAGAATAAAGATTGGTGCTTTTAAAGGTTCATAACCGTCGTTTTGTGACTTCTTGTCAACAGTTGTGGCTGTATCTAAAATGCAAGTAATAGGGCAATGGGTTTTGTACATGTTTGCCCTGAGGGTGGCACTGAGGAAAGGTCATGAGGTCACCAAAATTGACAGGATTCATCCTCTGGGGAGCATGGATGAGCTCACTAAATATAGCAATCTGCTCAAAAGATTTTGAGATATGTTGCCTTGGAGCAAAGTGTTGAACCGAAGGACGGGTGGACAGGCACGGCCATCCTTAGATCTGCCCGTCAATCACAACCATCTACAACAAAGCGGCTGAAGGGAGCTGCTGAGAAGAATTTGAATGTGCCTGGATAAAATAATTCCTTTCAAGTGCGAAAGTGGAGTTGAGGGTTGGGAATCCTCACTCGCCTCGTGATTCTATTACGATTCAGGGGGCTTCGATTTGATTACAAAATAATTCCCCCATCAACTTCAAAAAATCCCAAATGTGCCCAAACATCTGCTTTTGAGTAAAAAGCCTTGCTTTAAAATAAAATGGCACATTAACTAAAGAGATGAAAGCAAAACTCAGAAATTAATTAAACTATGAATTAACTGTTCAGTAGCAGTTGGGAATTAAAAAAACATAGGTGGTCGTTTCTAGTCAGCACTGATATGGAGTGGACAAAACACCTGCTTGTGTTGTAGAGGAGTTGAGCTGAGTCAGGCATAATTAAAGAAACACATTTCCTCAAGCGCTTTTTTGTCTGTCATTACAGTTTGTGCAGTCGATTTGAAGTTGGATGCAATAAACGCTTACTGCAGTGCTTAGCAGCTCTGGAAGAACACAGCAGTAAACACAGAGTCGATGGACAATGCACTTCTGCAGCAATATAGTATGGAAGTAGCCTGTCGTATTTGCTTCTGCTTTTTTAAATTTTGTTGGGCAGCAGCATTCAAGAGGCTTTGTTTTCCTAATCACGGACACTGGGTCCATACTGGTCGGCCAGCAGAGGTAGTCAGGCAAAAACACAATATCCATAACCCCTCTAGTTATAATCAACAATAATCAATTATTACATTTCCTGCATCAGTCCAGAATCTTGCAAGAAAGCAGTGCAACGCATTGTAGAAATAAATTCTGTACACATGAATGTAGTGAATTGGGAAAAGTTAGGCTTGACTTCTAAGCTAACAAAGCATATTATGCACACACTTAGGTAACTAATACTTGTGATGGACAGACATGATCACAGCCGTCAACAAGTTAAGGTCCTTTAAGAGCAAAGGATTTTTTTCGACAGTCAATGATAAGATGACTCCACTTTTTCATTTAATCCATTGCTTTATTCTGACAGTGGCTGTCTGAAGGAGACTCTTTTCCATTTGGCCAGTGAAATGAAATTCTAATGAACAATTTCTGGTCAGTTAATTCATGACAGTGATGACGGGCCAACTCTTCCTGAGGGCTGATGGCTGAAAGAGCGTTCCTGCGTTTCTCTGCTGCTGCAAAGAAGGATGCACAGGTGAGGAGGAAGGGTAAAAAAAAAAAAAAACGGACTCAAAGAGGGAGAGGCTGGTTTGATTTCAAATGTTCCATTAAACGTTTTTCTTAAAGGTTCACTGACTACTACTGAGAAACAGAAGAACTTGAAGTGTTTCCTCCTCAGGCTTGGCAGGGGTCAGGCATCATTTGAGGTTCAGTAACCCCTCTGTGTACTTAAATCTCTTCTGTTACCATGACAGTGGGAGAGAAATTTCACTCATATCTTAATTCACAAAGCAGCCAGATACCCTTTGGCCTTTTTTTCATTTTGAAACATCAATTTGTTTTGGCACAGCAGTTTTTTATTCCTGCCAGCAACCAAATATAAAGGCTCGAAATCAGCTTCTGCCCCATGCTCTGAGTTAACTGGTAGCTTAGAGCTCCTCACAGATAACTTTATTTGGGTTGGTGCTGAGAGGAAACACAATATTTATTCTGGCAGTAGAGGAACATGAGCACTTAATTCAGTTCTTCCTGGTCTTGTCATCCACAAAATGTTGCAGACGGGATTCTTAAAGGTGGACTACGCAAAATTTCCAAGGGTTGATTTTGAGTGAGGATCCTTTAGACTCAACTGACGAAAATGTGGAGTCAGCGCATATTTTATAAGTGAGTCAGAGCGATAATGAGAACCATGTTGATGCTAACATCAAATAATGAGCTTATTCCACATTTTTTTGTCAGATGAGTGTATACGTCCTCAATTAATTGGACTCTCGGTCATTTTGCATGGTGGAATTCATAATTTGGTTAACAGGCATTCACACAACTGTTAAATCACCTCCTGCTACAAGCCTATAAGCAGCTTTTCATTTATTCAGGACAGAGATGTTCAGTGTCAGACCAAAGTGTACATTGTGTGCATCACTTCCTCTGCTGCTGCTAATTCTAATGTGGGAGTGGTTTTGTACAGCCAATCAAACTGATCCTGGGTTGGTCAGTGAAGAGGCTAATGTTGACTCTGATCCAAGATATGACAATCTGGACAGGATAGATTGTCCCAGCTTTGGAAGAGGACAGGAATGTGTGTTGAGACGAGCACAGATGGAGATGAATGGTCAAGCCAAGGGAGAACCAGTCAACAGGGGCTCCGTCTGTCTCTGAGTCCCCCAGGGTGGTGAGGCCATGCTGGGGCTGAGAACTCAGAGCAGATGGGTAGAAATCTAACTCATCTCTGATTCAGCTGGTGGACTGTAGCTGACTCAGGATCAGAGAGAGAGAGAGAGAAAGAGTGAGAGAGCGTGCGTAACATGTCAACATCAACAATAATGTACAGACAGAGGAATGTGAAGGATGAACTGATGGAAGAAGGGACATGAGGGAAGCACGGAGGGTTGCGCAGACGAGGAAGAAGGAAAGGAACTAAAGGAAGTAGGAATCGATTGAAGGAGAGATTGAAAGGCAGCAACTGCTTGACCCTCAGAGAGTCTCCCTCCAGTGAACCAGATCACACCGACAGACAAGCGTCAGTGCCCAAGACTGAGCCCCACTCCCAGTGTGACAGCAACTGTAACTCTACATTAAAAAGGGACATCTCCGTTTTGCACAGCACACACAGTAATGACCATTGCACATCATTTATAATAGTCAGTAAAACCAGGAACTTTAATGTCCTATAACTACTGACCTCATAAATAGGATGAAACTATGAATTCTGCTTAATATGCATGACCGGTGGTGGAAAGAGATATCCTTCGGTGCTACAGTACACTGATGTATTCTCAGAAACACAGTCCATTGATTTATTTCTGGGTAACACTGCACACTGATTTATTTTTTAGCACTACAGTACACTGATATGTTCCCAGTACCACAGGAACGTATCACAGAGTTTAACCTCTCCTAATGTGCTTTTCAATCACTCCTGATTGCATCTCTTTGATTTCCTCCAAATCCCACTGATTTGACTTCAGTGTTCCAATCATACAGCTTGGAATGACACATTCAAAGACACTTTTCCTCCCTGCATAAAGATACAAAGACAGAAGGAGATGGATGGAGATGGTTCAGAGTTCCCTCTTATCTTGAAAACATTTCACAGCACTGAGAAAGGTTGCTGTAAAAACACCGGAGGCAAAGTCTTCATTTATTCACGTCAATTGAACTGTAAATGCACCATGGAACAACTGACACGTGTCAAATGTGAGATTTAAGGGAGAAAAAAAAAACATTAATCCTCAGTATGAGCTGAGACCTTTGGAGAAATTAAGAAATGGTGCATGTTTTCCTGCTTTTTGGTGTGTGTGTCTGTGTGTTTGTGTGTGTCTATGTAAGTAAGTAGGGTCCTGAATAAATCTTTAAGGGCTTAGCCTCTAAATATACTGAAATATCTTCCAAATGTAACAAATAAAAAATAAAATAAATGAATGAATGGTAAAAACTTTAAAATGAGCAGTGATGTATTTACAGTGCATATGACCTTTTGCATGTTTGGTAATGTTAAATTAAAAACTCATTCTGCATGCACTGTGATAAAATAAGGAAGCACTTTGCAATTATAGCTGTATAATGAAAGTTATGCTGATTATACAATGAGTGTGAATATGAATATATAAATACACCCTACTGCCCCTCTACTAATAACACCCAGCTGAAACGCTTCACAGACAGCATATTTAAGTCCAGTCCTCTTATTTCCTGTATAATGTATAAAAAATGTTTATCCTGGTTAGAGCAGCCCAAATTAAAT
The DNA here is from genome assembly GCA_900302615.1 of Holocentrus rufus. NCBI lineage: Eukaryota > Metazoa > Chordata > Actinopteri > Holocentriformes > Holocentridae > Holocentrus > Holocentrus rufus. The sequence continues at coordinate 14,235 of OMLF01050589.1, forward strand.
GAATAAATATAACCAAGAACAATAATAAATGAATGTCATTGAATGTCAGTGTTGTCTCTAAACAGAAACTTGTTAGTATTCAAACATCCGTCAAATTATGTTCTTGAATATTGGCAGAAATGATTGCATCCACCTTTTCATTACATGCCATTCAACCATTACTGACATAATGTCACACCAGATTAGTCCAGTAATAGTTCAGTAAAAGCCTCATGTTCAGTCAGCTATGAGAGCAGAGGAGGACTGAGCCGAGACCACATGGATTTATAGTCAGCAGTTCAGCATCATTATTCTAATTAAGTGTAGATGTAGCAACATTGAACTGCTTGTCAATAATGTTAAAATGGGATGTATAAGGATGCAAAACATTTTGGGAGAAACTGTCCTCTAGAAGTGAGAACAGCATCCAACCCGAAACTTTTATACATGATTCTACAACAAATACCAAGAAACAACAACATCAAGCATGCATGATTCCTTTAAACATGATCATCTTTAACAATCTGGTGTTTATGTGTATGCTTGACATGGTTGGCCATGTGGGTGTGTGATGTGCACTGTATGTGTGCTTAATTGTTCCACTGTCCTTTTCAAGTCCTCCATTATTCAAAGCTGATCTTAATGGCCAGATGACAATTCTACAACAGAAATAATTTGTTTCAGATTTACTTTGGGCCTACATTTGGATTTCAAATTAGTCTGGATGGCAATGGTTGGTTACCGATGACAATAAATAAATGTCACTGTAATGCCAGTGTTGCTTTTAAAAAATAACACGCTGATATTCCAGTATCTATCACATTAATCTCTTTGAAAATTGGTCGAAAGAAATTCAACCGCCTTCCCATTCCAGACCTTTCAACCATTACTGACATAATGTCACACCAGATTAGTCCAATAATAGTTCACTAAAAGCCCCATGTTCAGTCAGCTATGAGAACAGAGGAGGTTTCTCTCATTGGACTGAGCCGAGTCCACATGGATTTATAGTCAGCAGTTCAGCGTCACATGGAAACAGGAGCGCTGATTGGACTGAATCACAGAAGCTGTAAACCTATTTCCAAATGGATTCAGGCGCTAACACTGTTATTCTAATTAAGAGTAGATGTAGCCCATTGAACAGCTTGTCAATAATGACACTAAAAGCACAGTGGGATGTATTAGGAAACAAAGCATTTCAGGGGAAATTGTCCCCAAGAAATGAGAGCAGCACTCAGCCCGTCACTTTTAACATGTTTCTTAAACTAAATTTAAGAAAGAACAGCAGCAGAGATACAGGATTCACTATTTCACCACTAAACACTGTATAAATGTGACAATGTGAAGCAATCTGGTGTTTGTGTGTTGTTTGTGTGGGTAGAATGTGTGTGAGTAAATGAGTGGCAAATGTGTGTTTGAGTGTGAGATCTCCCACAGTACGCCCCACATGGCTTAATTGCTCCACTGTCCTTTTCAAGGCCTCCATTACTCAAAGCAGGTCTGAACGGCCAGATGACAAATTTACAACAGACATCATTTGTTTCTAGAGGGTGGTTTTAGTTTGGACCAACATATGGATTTCAAATAACTGTGGCTGGCATAAATCCTACCGATTCCTGTCCTGTCTCCTTCCCTCCCTCCCCAGTTTCAGTGCTGTTCCAAAAAACAAAATGAAACACCGATCACTAAATAGGAAGTTTAAAAAGCCAGGTTGTCTTTGGCTGTATGGATATGTAACAGATGACCAGTAGAAGGGAAAAAATGTCTTCTTGTGATCGCAGTCCGGCTGCTGGGAGGTACAAAGACCTCCAAGCTGTTAACCACCATGTCTGCTGTTACTATTACCATCAATATAGCAACCATTACAGCTGTTATCATCACTAACATCACTATTACACCTGCCTAAATGACTATTACTGCTGTTATTTCCACTATTATGGTTGCGGCACTGTATTCTTGCTCCTGTGGGGGGCTGCTGCAGGAGGTCTTAGGCATCCTTAGCCCTTCAGGGACTTCCCGAAGTGTTATTGACTTGAGACCTCTTTAAATCAACTTGGCACCCCCACAACCCCCCCCTCTCCCCACAGGACTTGCTTCCACATCTCTAACCACTATGACTCTTTAGCTATGGCTCTTGATATGGGGCCCAAACTATGTTTTGAGGACTTCTAGAGGTCCTATTAACTTGGGACCACTTCAAATCAGCTCAATACCCCCAGAGGCCATCCCCGTGGTGATGTAATTTTTCCTCTAGCATTTCCCATTTACAGTGATGACATCTGGCACGGGGCCCTAGCTATGGTTCAGGGACTTTCCCAAGGGCCTATTGATTTCACACCACTTTAAATGACTCAGCGTCCCTGGAAATCCCCCTCAGGACTTGGTTCTACGCCTCTAGCTATTACGGTTCTTTGTTATGGGACTGACAATTTGCCTGCTGGTGGCACCAAATTTGACAGGTTTCATCCTCCAGGCAACAAGAATGTTCTCTCAAATTTTCGACCAACCAAAATGGTGACGTATGAAGAGTTAAACTGATCAACAGTGAGACCTGGCTCCTCTTATCAGATGTTGTGATGATATCCTGCTCTATCTGCAGTCTCCCTGTCACTCAAAGCCTGTCAGCGTCTTTCTTTGCCTTGGTACTCCAGTACAGAGAGAGACATGTAAATTAGTTGACAGAGATGGGTCAAATTTGTGTAGAGTGATTTGCAGCATCCTGATTGTATTGCACTTACACCATGACCACAGAGCTCATAAATACCCACTGACTGCTCTCTCTATTTCCATCTCTCTGACATGAATATATAATTGAAACTCTATGTGATATATGCATTGAAAGGCAAAGCAAAACCTTATTTTCTATCTGATATTTTCACTTGAATATTCCATTAAGATCTGTATTTCTCTGACAGTTCTGCGTTAACAACCTGAGTGAGTGTGGCTGCATGTGATTTAGGCTGATTATCCACCTGAGAAAAAGTCTCAGAATTTCAAATTTGATAACAGAAAACAATATTAACATACCCAAGCAAAAGCAAATCAGATATGTAAAGTACGCAGGGACTTGCGTGTAACAAATGATAATACTGGATTAAGGTTAATATATTACTAGATAAGATGAATAACTGACACACTGGTGTACAAGAGATAAGACACTACACTGTTGTGAAGTAAAAATCTGCAGCAAAATTCTGGGAGATAAAAATCATATCTATGAAAGTGTTGGAATGTTAATTGCATTTGTCTGTCACTGGGAAAGCCAACTTAAATATCTTCATGGACATACAATTTGTGAACTACTTAAACTAACATGACTCTCCTTACTGTATGACAGCTCAGTTCCTGTCGCTTAATCTAAAGCAAAAACTCAGAAGGTAAGACGTTTTAGGCAGGATTTTCTCCGTTGTGATCACACAGGAGTTGAATCTGTCTCTTCATCCCTAAATATATTCACCAGGCTTTCCGCTGTTCCCCGTTTGGTTTCCTTCTCCTTGTGTCTCCTGATCATTTTCTCCTTCCCTGCCCATGAGGACTTATGTTGTCTCATTAGGAGAGCTTATTGGAAAGTTGCATCATCCACTTCCATCAGTATCCCCATTGGCAGACACACACATCCTTCCCCTCCCAGCTAACAAGTTATACTCCACCTGTAGAAGAAACTATGATACCTTCTAGATGAGAAAGACAGTTTTTCACTGCTTCAGTGGATTCATCTTCATTCAAGACGAATCTGCTGTTGCTGTTGATCTTTTTTAAAAATCATCAATCCCTTTTCTAATAGAATGCATGATTCATATCAAATGAAATATGTAACTGCTAAAAAAATCCATGTGTTTGATGGATCATGTGCATCCTGATGGGCAAGAAAAATATGTCATTACTCAAAATGTCTCTGTAATGAAAATAAATCAATGAAATCAAATGTTAAAATTATGCCAGTATTTCTCAACTTGGCACCCAGTGTATAGGAAGTGTGCATGGGAAGTATGTGTGTGCCTTTGTGTGTGTGTGTGTGTGTGTGTGTGTGTGTGTGAGAAGGGGGATTAGCATGCTATTATTTGTACATAATAGTATGCAGAACTAATCCACAGTATTTGCTGGAGGGACAGGATCTGTATCTATTTGAATCCAGAAAACTTGTTGTGCTCTCACACCAACGTGGAAAGTTACCAACCACATCCACACTAATAAAGTTGTGGGCAGTCTACTGAGAAGGCATAGTATATGGCAGCACTGATGTACGATGAGACTTCCTTTATCTTTTACAGCCAGACTAATGTATGATAATCGTTTCAAGGTGTCTTCATTCATCTACTGGGCATTTTAAGAGATCAGATGAACACTTAACTAACTTCCAGGATGAATAAGGGGCATGGAGGCAGGCTGACATTGATTCATTTGTCTAAAAGCCCATATAAGTGATTGAACAATGCAGTATTAGGAACAGCAGAGTTGATAATTCAAGGTACACTGCACTTTGATGCATCATGCCTCAATATCTTGACAGGAACCAGTCACTGCAGTCCAACATTAACTATGCCAGCAGCATATTAAAATACACAATTCCTGCATTATATTGTGTTGACTGTGTTGTTTGCACAAATAGTTTGATTGTAGCTAAAAATCTGAAATCACCACTCAGTCCACTGAGCCAATGCAACAGCTTTCTCAACTTTTCCAGCAAAGAATGAGACTCTAAAAAACAAAATAAAGTTAAAATGAGCTCTGAATGTGTGATGCTGAGAGGAAGTTCCCTGAAAATAGAGGTAATGACCGACTTGAAAACAAAACATAGTAGCTTTCCCCCATTACTATCATCTGTATTGTGGTACAAAGGAGCCACTTTTGTTGCATTGCGGGAACAAGCCGGAACACTTTCAGCACCATGGACAGCGTCTGTTCCCAGTGCCCAGAACATTTTAGTGGGCAAGTTATCTGCTCTGTAGCTGGTAAAGCAGCCACAGGTGAGCTGCGTGATCCTGACTGCTGCTGAACTGTGAACTGGAACGGGTTTCACCTTTTACTGATGCCCTTTTCTCTTGCCTTTCAAATAAATTCTCTCTTATTTTGGGCTCACACACAGTGGCTCTCCTTAGGACCTCGCAGCCTTTTTTATCAAAACACAGCAAAATTTTGTAGAGTGAATATTGGG
>OMLF01050600.1:0-11079 GCA_900302615.1 Holocentrus rufus
ACGAAGCTGAAGGCATCAGACATTTTTTTTCCTGGTCAGTGCTCTAATCAACCACCTGTGGTATCTTGCCAATCTTTTTCGTGTGCATGTGTGTGTGCATGGGTGTGTGCATTTATGTACCCGGGTACAGCCTGAAGAAGCCTGTAGAGCTACCAAAGTACTGCCAAGTAAGAGTCGGGTCTTTCTGGAAGTTGTCGATGAACACGTCATTCAGGGCCTCAGACATATAAACTCCATTCAGAATATCTGGATCTAGGGAGAGAGAATTTAAAGAGAAACACAGAAGGGAAACATCATTTGTCATCATTAGAAAATTTATTGATATACTATCAGATTTATGTGGATGGGAATGGGTACTGTGTGTGTGAAGACGTGTGTGCATGCAGTGTACCTTTATTGTAGACGTTAGTAGGAACTTGTATGTCGCTCTGTTGCGTGTTGACCGGCAGTTTATTGAAGTGTTCGTTTTCTTCCAGGGCGAATTCTCCTCCCAGCTCCACTGGATTCCCATCTTCATTCACCATGTTGATCATCATGGCGTTATAGTAGTCAAACTAGACAGGACAGCAGAGGATGATGAGGAAGTGTGTTTTGGTGATTCTATGGGCTCACTATTTTGTGTTAGGCCGATGAAAACCTCAGCTTAATTATGACCTCTGATTGAGATAATACGTGTATCAAATATCATATTAACATAGAAGTTAGTAGCACTAGTGAATGTGGAGCTAAAGTTCACAAACAGGATATGGACCACAAAAGAGCAAGCTTAACTCTGGCTATAATGATGATGTGAGTCCATGAATTTTGTACTGTCAGCATCACCAAAACCCCCATAATCATAGTGAAGTATGTTCTCCTTCTCTATTTGGGGTCTTTATCCTCAGTTACATACTGTCAGTATGTAACTGAGTTTTCTTCAAAGCAGTACACACACATAAGAATAAAAACTGAAGAAACGAAACAAAAAAGATCCGTAACTTTCCATGATTTCGGTAAATGTGCTTACAGTCATTAGCATATTTACAATGTAAGAAATGTTCTCACATACCTCCAGGGTTTCGTTGTACTCATGGTAAAGATCTGCGTCCTCTGCAGCCTCTGCTAACCTCTGTGGTAAAACACATCAGGTTAATGATAATCTATAAACATTTACTTTCTGCATATTGACTAAATTAAGCAACAAATCCCAGGTTCACAGACACAGATTAAACCTAGTTCTGTGATTAAAACTATACTAATACCTTGTTTTAGAAATGGTTTTATCTATGTCATGTCTGCAAAGCAGCTCATGTGGATTTACTGAGACAAATGAAAAACAGTAAATGCTGAAAAAGATCCAGTGGCATTTGAGGACAGTAATCAGATTCTGTAAATATCTGTCTGCATGTGTGTGTGTGTGTGTGTGTTTGTGTATGTGTGCGTACCTTGACTGATTTCATCTTCCTCCCCAGCATCTCCTCCATCTCCTCAGCAAACTTCTTCACCAGCTCCCCCCCGTCCACCTCCTCTATCTTCACCACACTTTCAGTATCCTTGTATTTCTATAACATGGGCACAGTTTCTTAATTAGCTACTAATAATAACTAACTTTGTCACTTTTTAGACGGTCTCCATCTACATCCTCTGTTTTCACTTCCACCTCCCACTGCTTCTCCAACACAAGATACATAAGCACAGACACACAAGGGTGTTATGGTACAATACAATGAATAATTCACACACACAGACCCACACCCACTCTCTCTCACACACAAACACACACACACACACACACACACTAAAAGGGTATCCTGGTATTATGAAATGCTATATTTTTACACCCACTCATACATGCAGTACAGTCTGGGCTCAAGCTCCTGCTTCATCCTCTCCCCAGGGCCCCTCTGTCTCTCTAATCCCTTGTGAGCCACTATGACAAGAAAACCTTCCAGATACAAAAAGACCGTTTCAGCAATCCAGACATCATCCTTTGCCTCTTGACTGTTGACCATGCTTTTTCAAACTGTACTACATGTTTTGAATGTGTTTCAGGCCTGATTTTCAGACTGACGCTCATGTATTTTTGAAATCACACAACAGCTCTGAAGGGGTTTCATGGGGACCGATGGGCATATATCATAGTTGTCTTACATAATTTTACGGGTTATGTCCAAGAAGACAGATTTTCATCTAATAGGATTAAAAAAAAAGGTTTATTTTCAAATTTGTGTCAACACAGTTGTGAAATTGCAGCACGGCGGTGCAGTGGTTAAACTAGAAACTGTGAATGTGTGAGCGAGTGTGTCTGTCTGTGTGTCTTTCAAAATTCAAATGTAAGGGAACGAAAAAAAAAAAACATTTAGTTTTGATGTATGAGTATTTAGTCTTGTGGTTCAGAGTGCAATCAGGATAAGTGTGACGTGTCCCACAGCATATGGCCTCAGGGAGAGAGCGGGTCATATGACCATATGATGCTGTGCTCATCCCTACTCCCATCAGGATAATAACACTCTACTATCTATTTACATTTTCAAAAGATATTGGGCAGTTTGTTATCCCTTACATTTGAAGAGTTCATTTCCAAAAAGCTATATAGACCTAAATAATAACATACAGTTCATTATTCAATAACCATACATAAATAATAAATAAATTGTATGCAATACAGTCGGTTCATGGGATGTTCTTAAATGTTTGAAATAATCTTTTCTTGTTGCAACAATATAAAACGTCTACAATTGATTGGAATTGACAAACAATACTGAGCAATATATAAAGTGTTTTATTCAAAAATGATCTATTAAAAAAAAAAATTACACCATTTTAAAAATGACTGCGAGCGATTAAAAAAAATGTTGATCTCTGCAACTTGCAGGTAATTATTTAGAGAGGTGCACGTATGTTTTCTTCCTCTGTGGCCACAGTGTAAAATATCCACTTTGGACAATGTAGACTGAAAGATAACACTGGCAAACAGGTTGGGAAATTACAATCTGCCACCAGCCAACTATGATTTAAGAGTCCTAGTGGCCAGTCGACAGAAAAGTTAATTTTCTGCACTGCTGATGAACACAGTATCAATCATGACAGATGACAGATTTTCAGTAAATGTTTGCTTTGGCAGTTGACTCAAACTCCACTGCCTGCAATAAGACAATAACTCTTCCATTACACAGTGTGGTGATTCATGTCGTACCTGAGATAAAGACTCATTTCATGGGGAGCTGGTTGCCTGGATGTTAAAGAAATGAGCTTTACTGGAAAGTCACCAGTTTGACTTGCAAGCTGACTGGGTGATGCAAAGTGCTTGAGCAAGACTCTTTCCCACACAAACAACACAAACTTTTATAGATAAACAACAGAGCTACACTGGAACCATTTCAAACTGCCTAAAAAACTAAAAGCCAAATGCACAAGTTAAGCATGGAAACTTATTTTCTGTTTTCACTTTCACATATTTTCATTCCTCTTCTTTTCCTTTCTCGAGAGAGGAAAGGCCAGAGACACAGAGAGATAAAGAGAGAGACAGACAGAGATAGACAAACAGGCATAAAACAAGCAGAGGTAGTAAAAGTAATTAAAAACCCTTAGCAACGGAAGTAAAGCTCCAACCTTTGCTATGATCTCCAAACAATTCATCCAGTCAATATCTCCCACTCAGGCCACTCAGGCAAGAAGTCAGAATCACCAAATGTTCCACAGATAACGAGAAAGCCATCGATTGGGCAACAGGAGGTGATTAATGGGTTCTTGTCGCCTAGATCAAGCTAATGCACTAGATGCTTTTTTTTTTTTTTGGAGAACAATTGAAACAATTGAAAATCAACAGAACACATCACAATACATGTATATTTTTACCCCCCACTTCCATCCTCCCAATCTCTTTAGACTCTAATACAAATTTATGGTCTGTGTCTTAAGTAGGTCTGCTGTTACAGAGGCAGCCGTCTTCCACATTTCCAACATGGTGGCCTTAGCTTTGTTTACCGGAGCCGTGGATAGTTCTAACATGACCGCATCTTAAAAGTATTCCAGCCGTTTACTGTGTGGTTTTTCGCACTGGTGCATCGTTTAAACCAACTAAGCTACGAGGTCTACAAAGGTTAATCCACTCTGCAACACACACACGCACACATACACTATATATTGCTCTGTGTGGAAGAAATGTGTGCAGGCAGATCTTTTGCAGCTAGATTGGTTGATGTTTTGTGCCGTAAAATGAGTGTTTGCATGCTAAAACAAAAGTATAGAGAGAAAGAAAAAGGAGCATGGAAAATAGTAAGGAGGACAATGAGGTAGGTAGAAAGAGACGGTCAGCAGGGTTCATGTCTTTGTGGATACAGTACATGTGAGTGGGATTTGTGTGTGTGTGTGTGTGTGGCAGATGGTGAATGAGCCTGCTAGGGAGTCTACAGGGTGACAAGCAGAGGAGGACAGCACATCCTAATTACTAACATACACACACACACAGCAGCAGGAGAAGCAAAATAGGATTTCCCTTTAATTTTGTTCACGGAAAAAGTAAAAAAAAAAAAACGGTCTGTGTGTGTATATGCGTGTGTATGTGTGCTTACAGTATATGTGTCTATTATGTACTTCTGCATAAAGTGTGTCATCAAACTGGTCTCAGGGCCATGTGCAGATGTTGGACGCCAAATGTATGCCAGTAAGCTGTGGTCCGATTGGCTGACGGAGCGGAGGGGAGGGGGAGGAGGGATGGAAACCAGACCGCGCCCCCTGTCAGCCTGATGCGATGATGTCATGTGTTCCATATACAACCGTCTTCATTAGAATGCATTTCTTTGACCCTCTTTCTCTCACTCCGTCTTTATGAATATTTTGTTTTTTCGCTCTCTTCCCCTCTCGTTTACTTCGATTTCCCCTCATTGGGGTGGTAAGTTTAAGTTTTCGTGATCGACTAGCCATTTTGGTAGGTAGTCAGCCATCGTTTCAATAGCCTGCTTCATTCTGAATATTTAAATAGCTGGAAATATATCAGGAATAGAGATTTGGAGGTGGAGATTTGACTGTGGCTTCATGCACACACACAGGTCACATGCTGATAATCTCAATAATGCAAGCCCACACCCAGCCTCCTCTATACGTTCTCCACCCCGGCCACAAATATAAGTAATGATCATTTATAAGGATTTAACATCCCCCACCACCTCCATACACACACAGATTACATAGCATCCCTGGTTTATCTGCAGCACGCAGTTATTCCAGTGATGGTCATATTATTCAGCATCATGTGCACTGTTCGCTCAACATTCATTCAGCCATATTGGGCTGCTGCAACTGCCACAACCGACTGGGAAAATGAGAAATAAATGAAATACATTATAATGGAGGCCGGCTCACCTCAGAATACATCAAATGGAGAACATGCCTTGGGGAATATTATCTGGTTGTGTGTGTTTTTGCATGTGTCAAAGAGGGAGATGCAGCCTGAGCTTGGTCTCTTACCTTCTGTAGTAGTTTTGCTCCGGAGTATCTGCCGGACAGAGCAGCTAGCTCTTTGCCAAAGGACACGGCCCACTGCTGCACACTGGGAACAGAAAAAAGGGAATAGCAATAATTCATTAGATTTTCATGATGTGAAATGACAAGTTAATGAAAGAGCTTTATTATTAGGCTATAAGATGGGAGAGAGGGAGGATGACTTGCAATAAAGAGGTGGATTCTAATGCATAATATTGCTTGTGTGCAAATGTGCCTGTGTGTATTTGTGCTCTGTTAGAGTGTGTATGCATGTTCATGTGTGTGAGTTGCCTGCTCACAAACAATCCTTTATGGCCTGACAACTGATTCCACATGTTTTAAACACATTTCACTGCTACATGTATGGCTGCTCAAAGGACAGATTCCTTTTTACAAGCCATTGTTGGCGTGATGTCTGAACTAATTCATTTGTGTCTTTCTAGAAAAATGAAGGCCAGTTTGCAGTGAAGGTGACCGTGACGGCACAGAGTCCCAATGTTAAGAGGTTATCCTGTGCTGATCGACAGCAGATTAAATCAGATTGTAGTGAAGGTGACAGTGAAAGCAGACAGTCTGACAGGTTAAGAGGTGATTCTATGCTACTCGATAACATCCAATAATAAGATAAATCCTCCATTTGAGCGCAGCTTTGGTAAGGTCACAGAGGTTACTGAGGTGGCATAAGATGAGGCAGGATGAGACAGATGGCTCAACCTATAGGGAGCCTGCCAGCTTGCCACTAGTTAGCAGGAAGGCTGGTCATGACAAGCTGGTCCCCCTGGGCACTGGAGGCCAGCTGATGATGTGATGAAATGTTAATTTGATGACTCCAAAATGGAAAGAATTAATAACTTTGATGTGCTGTTAAACAGACATGAGACTGTTGTACACTGCAAAAATATTGGTCTTAAATCCTGTAAAAAATAATCAAAAAAATCAATCAAACTGTCTTCAGTCTTGTAAAAATATAAGTCCTTCAATCAGTCTGAAAAACACTCATAGATAATTTCACTGTTGTTCGATTCAGTCTCATTTGCATCCAGAATCTTCTGTCTCATCCTTTGAAATGAGGCAGATTCATACACCAACTTCATGATAATACCACTGAATTCAAGACAAATGCTCACTTTTTGACAGAAAAGTAATAACCAACGAATTAAAGTAATTAACTAAGGTAATAACTATCTAAATAACTAAAACTGGACAATGAAAAGGCTTGTTTTGGCAGTGTACAGTATTTGAAATCACACCAGCTTGAGGCCACTTGGTGATCTATTGTGCAGGTCAAGCAGGATGAAGACAAAAGCTTAGCCAGGCAAAACATTGGTCAAATCCAGAACAAATCCACTACACACACTACTGTAACTCTCACTTTGCCTCAGGTAGGTATGTAGAATGTATTTATGTGTGTAACAAGCTGTCTAGGTTCTGATTCATCTCCACTGCTGGGAAAACGTGTTCATTTCAAATATCAGTGATGTCACTGATTGGAGCTGAAGTCTTCCACGTTGCACGTTATGAGATCTCCCCTTGGCTGCAGACCAGCAGCAGCAGATGATTCCCCCGTGAGATGCTACAGACATGACAGTACACGGTGTGATACGTCCAGGTCGTGGCCCAGGCTAACCTCCTGAGCCAGCAGGGGCGTGCTGCCAAATCCTCCCCAGGCAGAGCGCAGCGCTTTGGGCTCGGTGATCTGCCTTAGCCTGGTGAACTCTGCTGTCCCTGGAGCTTTAATCTCCATCAGTCACACCAGTCTGCCTAGAGGCAGCGCAGAGCCTGGATCACTGCGCGCTATGAGTTCAATTCAGTACAAACACACACACGCACACACACACACACTGACAGCATTCAAACAGTGTATGTCATACTGTCCATTTATTTGTGTGTCTCTCTCTCTCTGGGTTGCCCTCTCTCTCTACCTCTTGCTTATGAACACACACACACACACACACACACAAAGTTAATGGGCTATTGTGTACTGACAACACTGTATCGATCTGTTAGTGTCAGCAGGAGAAAATATCTGACACAGAGGTTTGATGACTCTTGAGCAAAAAGAGCTTTGCACGCTTTTGGTGAGCAAGCAAATGCAGAGTTACATTTCCAAAGGAATTATTCAACTTAAAAAAAAAAACAAACTGATCACTTCTATTTCAAATCAAAGGAAAAGGCATCGTGCACTAATATCAAAATGATGGGTCATTTTAAGCCCTTTGGCAAGAAATCATCAGTGCTTTACTGAGTGATAATATCAATAAAGTGAAACATTACTTGTGAGATTTGTCTGGCTTGTGAGGCTAGCATTAAAGTACTGTATAAAAAATAAATAAAATTGCTAAAATGATAATTAAATTAATCAAATAAACAAATAAATAATTATAAATGCCAGGATACATTCATCTCTCACACTTCGGTCCATTATCCCAACAACACATTTTTACACCACCATGTCCAAGCATCCACGTTATATTTTTGCTATGTTGACTTTTAGGCATACATATTTGTCTGTCACCTCTGTAAACAGACTATGAAATTCTGACCGCTAGTAACTTTGTAAAGGTAACAGTCTTCAAGAGAGACTGTGACACTGTTAGCCAGTGAGCTGCTGTATAATCCACAAGTACCACGCACAAGTAACTGGCCAAAAACATGAATGGAAACTCTTGACTCATCCCTCTCATCTACAGCTTCAAACCAGTGTTAAGAGTGTATTGTTGCTTTATACCGTACATAGACTGTCCTGATATTCCATATGGACACCCGTGGTACTAATCTCTCATCTGATATGAATGGTGTGCTTTAAGCTTCAGTACGGCAACAGGTTGGTGGATTTCAGCATCACATTGTGTTTGTGAGTGGGAATACTGCTGTACTACACTAAGTGTACAAAATAGTAGCACCACATATGTCTCTGTCAAATAGTTCAACTAGATGAATCCAGGTGAACGCTTTAGAAGCTCTTATTGATTTCATCTGTTAAACTCATGTCAACAATGAAGGTGTAGATGTAGAAGAAGGGGAGAAGCATTCAGGGTAAAAAGGATTTTTTAAGCCTTGATAGAGCTGAGGTATTTGATGATTTTGGATAAAGCATGTGCATCTCAGTGTTATGAAGCTGATCCTACTGTTTTGTACAAGCTCAGACTGTATCACAGCACAGGCAACAGAACATGAATCGACTGAAATGGCGGCCCACCCTCTGGAAGTGAAAGGTCAGTTTCAGAGTCTTAGTGCCACAGCTGTACTCACGTTTCTGGTGGGATCTTCATCTGGCCATCGACCATCAGGCACAACGAGCTGAAGAGGATAATCCACAAGAGCATCATCAGCCTCCCACTCCGCAGTCCACTTCCGACATCCCGTGGTCTAGATTTCCCGGTACTCCCAGTGCTTTCCCAGCTCTGGTAGCTCATCCCTGCAGCTGCTCTCATCTGCTCAGGTCACCATGCAAACACACAAATTGGACAGAGTACAAGCTCAACAAGTGGAAAAAAAGGGCAACACAAAGCTGCAATTTCATGTTTTCCAAAAATGGGCTGTTCCCTACACAATGTGACTTATGAATAAAGTCACAGACCACAAATCCTCCTCTCGAATTTTGCCATTTTCTTGTTCTAGGGTAGTGAAAGAATTTCTGATTATAAAGCTAATGTCAATCACAAAATCATATTTCTGCAGGGCAACAATGTGACAGCAGTTATGTAGTTAATCTGCAAAATGCTGCACATCAATTGTGGGAAAAAAACAACATACAAAACAAAATAAAAGACCCTGTTGCTAAAAGTAATATAAAAGTAGTAGTATAGTATTTTAATATTTGTGAACTGTATTATGTCTGAAATGTTACACATACTTTTACACACACACACACACACACACACACACACAGAGTATAAGTTTTGACTTGCCTGGTAAAGTAATGGTTATAGAAATGCAACGATCCAATCCAAGACTTTCTAGAGGACATTCACGTATGGATCAAATCTGTGTCCAGAGACACAGGATGTCTTAAAGTCATCAATAAATCAACCATTAATGAAGATATGTATAAAATCTGTAATGGACTAAAAGAGCTCCCATCTCGAGAAAACCAAAAGATCCAGAAAGAGGAAATCCCATATCCAGAGACAGGAAGAGGATGTCATCTTAAAGTCACAAACATACTACAAGACAGAATTTGGCTTTAGAGAATGATAGTGAAAATCCACAGTCTTTAAGTGGACAGACGTGCAAGCTATTTTTTTTCTCCCTGTGAGACAAAAGATTAAAACAATCCAATGTGCCGTCCAGAAACACAGGACGCTAATTTGAAAGAATCACAATCTGGAGCCCAAAAGTGGGTCGCAGGCAGATTAAAATACCTCCCCAAATTATTCCATGAAAGAGTATTTGCTATGTCATGTTGACAAAAGTCCCTGCTACGAAAGGTTAAAGTGCTGTGGCCTGGTAAAAAGAGTGAGTAATGTTCAAATCAGGTTTGGGTCTAAATAAAAAAGTCCATTGGGTCCTGAGAACAAAAAAAAAGTTCAAACACGACTTGTAACGGACGCGGTTCATTCAGGCACCTCGGACCAAGAGGCAGACGGGGACAGTCATGACATAAAGCCGCCTGATTGGTCGTTCGGATCGGACACCGGGAACGCAAGATTCTAGAACGCTCTTCTCCCCGGTGTCAAAGGTCACTCCTGAGCACCGCGCGTCGTGCCGGACGCTCGCCATGACTCCGCACCTCCCTCTCTGCTACCCCCTCCCTCCTCCTCCCTCGTCCTCCTCTTCCGCTCATCCACTCCTGTCCTCCACGCTCCCTCTCTCATGCATATGGGACAGCGATAAAAGCAAAAAGGTAAAAAAAAAGAAAAAATTGAGAAGAAAGTCTTGTGACGTCCTGGTAAACTTGCGTCCTCACATGGATCCGGTCCTGGATGTGATCCAGTGTACTTTTTCCCGGCCAGGCACAAATATTCCATACATTCTCTCACTAGCAGTCATGCTGCAATGGAAAAGGCTTTCTCCTGTGTCCTTATTGTCCAATCCTCTCCTAATTGATTCCCTTCTGCTGACCCAATCAGCCTCCTACAACGTCCGACCCAAATTTCACACCCAGATGGATGGATGCTGGGATGGATGGAGAGATAGTGGGACTTCCTCTCTTCAGCGTATCTGTTCCTGCTCTCTCGGGCCGGTTTATACAATAATCCAGGCAGGATTAAACCCCTCCTCCCTCCATCTCTCTCTCCCTCTCTCTCTCTCCCTCTCTCACACACACATAAACACACACATTCTCTCTCCTTATCGCTCTTGCCCATGTCGTTTGTCTCTTTCTAGTTTTTGTTTTGTTTTGTTTTTCATCGCCCTTTTTCATCTCTAATCTGCCTCACTCTGTCACTGTTTTTATTTGCAGTCCTTCTTTGACTCTTCACTTTTTATCTTATATCTTTACGGGCAATCTGTGACTCTTCTGTTTTCTCACACTCTTTTTGTTCTAAACTTTCTCCTCTTATGTCCTCCTCTTAGAGAATGATGGAGGAAGAGGTGGACCAGTAGTAAGAAGGGGGAAGGAAAGAAAAAGGAACAAAAGTTTAGGATAAAATAAAAAGGGAGGATAGAGAAGGG
>OMLF01050603.1:7381-27683 GCA_900302615.1 Holocentrus rufus
CTTTAATTGATGTTTCTTTGACGCCTGCCATAAAAATTGCCCTGCAGGGATGAAAATAGTTTGTGAGTCAAACTGAGTTGAATCACTAATTCAAATCCTGTAAGGTGACGCAACTGTCCTTTCAAACTAGGCTGAGCACGCACATAAAAACCCGGCCGAGAAAGGGGACGGCTGAGTCTGGGTGTATTATCGGCATTATGAAGCGGCTCTCTTCTGGGAATTGAAATCATCCCCTTTGTGTGTTTTATAAATGTTTATATTGTGTTGCTCACCAAGTGTCTCCAGGAGGACTCCCCTATAGGAATGTATCAGCGCCCAGTCAGACGGGCAGCCCTGCTCATTTCCAGACTCAGGCTGGATCCCATGGCCTGCACACTTGCGTCACTCTGTCTAAGTCTCTCTCTCTCTCTCTCCCCCTCTCTCTCTCCCTCCTGTAGTGTGGTAAATTTAGCTCTGACGCCGGCCCGTTGAAATGGATCGTCTGACGCTGGCAGAAGGGGGACGGGGGGTGACGCAGTACAAATACAGACGTACACATTCGGCCCCTGAAGAACGACGGGGCCGGGGCCGCAGGGACAGAACCGCACCGGAGGAGAGAGTTTGGCAAAGTTTCACCCAAACCCCCATTCAGGAAGAGGAAACAGAGGAGGACATGCTGGCTCATCTGGGGCACTGTCACATGACCTTCTCACAGGTAGGTGACTTTGCCTCCACTGATCCCTGACGGGCAAACCAGTGGGAAAAAAATCAGTTTCTGTCTTTCTTCTTTTGAGAATAGAAGCGAAGTGGTCCAGTTTTCACCAAACTGAACATACCTCTTGATGCACTGTGTGTAAAGTGGAAAGTCTTAGACCTTCTTCATGATCCAGACCCCAGAGTGGACTTTCATTTAGCTGCAGATTTGAAGTGACTTTGCCCTTGAGAGCCTGATATGAAAAAGATATTTTGGTTTGTGTTAAGTTTTGAATTGTTTTGATTGTTGCTGTTTCCCTGAACATTGACACATAAACTCAAAGTGGTGAGATCAAAGCATGATGACAAAATAATCACTCATGCACTTCTTGCACCATAACAGTTTGAATGAAATCATCGCGGAAATGAAACCTTCAAAGACTTCAACTTGTTTTTGACATTCATTTGAACCTTGTGACGTTTCATGACGCACTCGTTTACCTCACCTTCCCTCCCTGCAGAACTTCACTCCAGATAATCCCTCCCATTGAATTATCTAACCCCCCCTCAGCACATAAACAAATCCACACACACATGCAGCATATTCAACTTCTACTCCCACGCTGACTCGGCCACCCGGCGGACGCTGGACGTCATTCACACCAGCAGGTCTGTCCGGAGGTCCCTGCGGACCCGTCTGGCACCGACGTTTCATATCCAGTAATACAACAATCTGCTGCTGGTCCTGTTAGTAGGAAAAACAGGCTGTGTGTGGGTAGGCCTCGCATTCCTCTTGCGGCTTT
This sequence comes from Holocentrus rufus, assembly GCA_900302615.1. Lineage (NCBI taxonomy): Eukaryota > Metazoa > Chordata > Actinopteri > Holocentriformes > Holocentridae > Holocentrus > Holocentrus rufus. The sequence goes on from OMLF01050603.1 coordinate 8,857, forward strand.
TCTTTGCTCTCTCTTTCGCTTTCTCTCTGTTTCCCCTCTTCGCCCCCTTTCCAAGACATTCCAGATGTGGGTCAGACGGTCTAAAGCTGGATCTATAGCAGCTATACTGCAGCTCTGGCAAGTAGATGCTAATGATAACAGACCACTGGCTGTACCATCCCAGCGCTGGCTGCTCCGATGCTCCTTTTTCCACTGATAAAACAGGATACATGACAAGTACTACTACGCTAGGATCTCTCCCCCCCCAAGGATATAGAGATTAGACTTCATTTTTTTGGCTATAAAGTGGATTTTTCATGAATGAGCGTTTGAAAGAGCAGACAGTCCAAAGGTACGGCAGACAGCCAGAGAGAGCAGACTGAATACTTGGATTCCTGAAGTGGAAAGATTTGATGGCCATTGGAGGTTTGTTTTAATGCCAGACTTTGCTGCTGATTGATGTATCGTCCCATATAGTGTGTGTCTAACTATGTTTGATGTCAGTCTAGATAATGCAAGGAGGGCATGTAAGCCTTCAAAATTAGGGCATAAAAGCCTCATATATTCTAAAGAGGATGGGTTTTGTTTATTCACTTTTTTAAAATGTATTTTAAAGAGAACAATTTCCTGTTTCAGTGCAGATATTATGCATGTGAAAATGCCATGTCATGTGTTAAATCATTTTAAGTGTTTTGCTGTTGCACTTGCAAAAAGGAGTTTAAAAAAAAACATTACAACTAATTTTCTCTGTGCGTCCACATGTTGTTTATGCGGTCTGTCTGGCCCGCCGCTGATTTCAGGTGAAAATGACATCACAGCCATCTGGAGAACATTTTACAAGAAAGATGTGATGCTCGGTCTCAAAACAAGTCCGGTCATGCGGCGGCTCTGCCTGGCCCCGGACCAGATCTGATTCCCCAGCTGGCTGCATCACTTCATGTGAAAAACAGAGCGCCATAAAAGGCTGAGAGAGAGAGAGAGAGAGAGAGAAAGAGAGAGAGAGAATGAGAGAGAACGGGGGAGACAGAGGGACAGACAGCAAGTATGAGAGGGAGGGTGGAGGCTTTTTCCTGTAATCAAATCATGAAGGCAGCGTTATCCTCCCCTTCCTGTTTTCTCTCCTTTCTCAAACAGAGATCAGGTGACATTAACGTTGAACAGAGTGGATCTCCCTCTAACAGACCTTCCCCCCTCTCTCTCTCTCTCGCTCTCGTTGCAGCCACAGGGGCATCATCACTCTGGAAACGCCTCATCACAGCCACACACTCTCTACAGGATGTCTGAGGGAGACGTTACCGTGCTCTCGCTCGGGCCGGCCTCGCTGGACTTGTCCCGGCAGGAGAGACAGTCCCTCACCAGGCTCTACTGCCAGAACGGAGGATATCACCTGAGGGTTTTACCTGACGGGACGGTGACTGGAGGCAGGCAGGACAACGACACCTATGGTGAGGAAACAAGTCTTGTTTTTCTCTTTCCTTGAGGGGACGAAGATATTTTGAAATCAGAATCACTTTATTCTGTATTTATCATCTGAAATCTAAATACTAAATACAAGCACAGACATGAACAGAGCTCACCCTCGCTCTATTCAGCATTTATAAACAATATACAAACACTTATTAATTGCTTTCTAACACACTAACAAAATGACAAGCATATAAGATGTAATGATAATAATGATTGTAGCAATATATAAGGAAAATTTAATATTTATAAACACTAAATTCACATGTTTTTAAGAGCATTGGTTGCCATGCTGTCCAAAACTGGGAATTTTCTGTTCAAAACATGTTTATAAATGTGAATAATATCCTTACTTGTGCTCTTAGTGTAGAGGAAAACGTTTGTTAAGTGTTTATACAACATAAAAGGCTCACTGGAGAGCTTAAAATAAATTGTTTTGTACAGTAATATTGTGAATAATTTATCCAAAACAGATGATGTAACTTATATCAACAATTAACTTTTCAAACTTTAACTGAGTTTCACTGATGATTAAATGTCTGTATAGTTATTGGAATAAATAATTATGATTTGCAAAAGATAAAAGGTACATTAAACAGAGACGATTTTGAGAAGTTATCTAACCTGAGTGCAAAACATTCAGGAAACAGACTTGTGAAAGCTGTCGAATGAAATGTGTGGAAGCGTTGGTGGGGGGATTCAGTGATTACCTGTTAACGTCCCATTGGGCAAGGTGGTTAACCCCGGCTGTGCCAATAGAGCTGCTCATTGGCTACAGGCTGTAATTCTAATTACTTCCTCTGTAAACAGTCAATTTTGACATTTTGATCATTTCACTGATTAAAATAGTGGTTTCATTGAGTTTAGTTTATGTTGAATTGCCTTCCTTGTAGACAATAAAACAAATTAGTAAACTTGTGTTTGTGTTTCAGACGTCCTGAGGCTGAAGGCTGTGAATGTGGGAGTGGTGGTCATCAAGGGTGAGCAGACGGGGCGATACCTGGCCATGAACAAAGATGGACGCCTCTACGGATCAGTGAGTTTTCCACATCACAGCGTGTGTTTGAAAAGTTTCTTTCCAAAGTGGGACGCCCACCCATGAAAAGAGGGGCACCTCTACTTTGTCAAAATTATTGCAGACATAAAAAAGTAAAACTAATGTGAACAGCAAAAACATTGATGTTATTGGCCATTTTAAAATGTTCGCCTGCCAAATAGCAGCATTATTATTGATAGAATAATATATTAATTTGAACCATGGAGGTAATTTAAACTCCAAAGCATTTAAAAAATATATTGATCTGTAAATCACACCCAAACTGTAACCTTATTGATTATGAAAGCCTGTTTACCAAAACTGGCTTCTGAATGCCTATAAAGTAATACTCAGTAATTTATCAATAGGAAGAAAGTTACTCATTCCCAAAGGTTATTTTACTATGGTTGTTTTCCACAAAACAGTGCAAGAGTGGAAAATTACTGTGAGCAAAGGTATTTTGTGTGCCAAAGCTTTTCCAATAACCTATAAATCATCATGAGTAACAGTCTGCCATTGGGACATAAAAATCAAGAGATGAGCAACGTAAGCCATTAAAGAATTACACATTTGTCACGTCTCAGATATTTATTACCGTTGTTCAGGACGTTACAGGATGTGCTGTTGCTTTGTGCCTTTATACTCACACACACCTTTTCAAATCAATTCACATGTACAGTATTGAATCAGAAGATTTGCCTTGAAATAAATGTTTATTTTCTTTCTTTTCTTAGCAATCACTGAATGACGAGTGTTACTTCCTGGAGAAGTATGAGGAAAACCACTACAACACATACCGCTCTCAGAAGTACGGCTGGTACGTTGGATTGAAGAGGAACGGCAAACCCAAAGCAGGACCAAAGACCCACCAGGGTCAGAAAGCCATCTATTTTCTGCCGAGGCCTGTAGGCAACTTGTAAAGCAACGGGACACCAGGAACCACGGGACATGTCCCCTAAGTGCTGTACATGCATATTAATGCTGGACATCCAAGTATCCCATTTAAGTAAATCTCATATCCTGTCTGCAAAAATCCGGCACACTCGATATGAGAAACTTGGATCTAAAACCTGGGATAAGTCCAGCTCAAGGTCTGTTTTTGTGGTAATATCCAGAATATTCTGTTTATTCGTCTATGCTGGGATATCTGTGTTGAAGATATCCAAATGCAGATTGAGACATGAGACATGAGTGACATGAGCTGGTATTCAGGATACTTTGTGCATGTAAACACGCACTCTTGTTCAAGACAGAAACTGCGTGCTCTGCCAATGTATGTCAGTCTTGGCAAAACTGGTGTTCACTATGACTGGTGGTGGGAAACAGCAATGGACCATTGTTACATAGAAATAGTTTTAAAATTGATCTCATCTGGCACAAAAGGGAACCAGCGCCATAGCAGTAAAAGCAAAAATGTCAACCATCTGGCGTTTAATTCAAGCTCAAGCAAACAAAGTTTTAATCGTTTTCAAGTGCTCCAGTACAGGAAGGAAAAATTATCATTTAATATGCTGCTGATCAACATGGTATAAATTCTGCTTTCGCCTTCCACATGGAGGTCAGAGGTCAGGGTCAGTAGGGTTTCAATTTCTGTCTCAAGGACACTTCTTACTGACACATGGGAATACTGAACCCAGGCCTTCTGGATTAAAGACAGCCTCGCATTTCACTAAGTTTACTTTGTTCATGCCTTTTAGATGTCTGTCGAATTAACCCCTTGTGTTCAGTGAGGAATGCCAGCAATCCTAACAAGTCACTTTAAGGAAACAGAGAGACAAATGTTGAAGCTTTTTTGCCCACAAAATGAGTCTGGTGGAGACAAACCCCGCACTCAAATTTAAAATGACAAAGTATCCCTAAAGTGTCTTAGGGACTTTCACATTTGCAAAGAAGGTTCCTAGTTAGATATCACTTTTAAGAAATATGGCTGCACAGCACTTTCTTATTGCAGTAGGAAGCATGGGCCATATTCTAGTTAGGTTCCTTGATTCCTTGGTGAAATTTTAAGGAAGCATCAAATGGTTCCTTTGCTGTGCAGGACGTCCCATAAGACTGTGTGGTGAGCCAAAACTTTAGTTGTACTGTAATGTAACGTAGCATAGCTGCTAGTCGTCCTACCAGAATAAACTTAACTCCAGCTAGCTCGCTGTACGGTGGCTAACGTAATGTTTACGTTGAAGAAAATTTTTTGCAAGATGCTTGATTGCCATGGAAACCAGCACCGCCACCCTGTGTGGAATTCTATCTTAGTAATGTGATGTTTTCATGTTAAGTTGTCCAAATTCATGTGACATTTAGGACAAAATATATATTTTTTAATAATCAAGAAAAGAGGTACATGCATTACTGCTAAACCCCTGTTGGAAACAGCCTTATCTAAACTGTGAGACTCTGATAAATGAGATATATATACTGTATATACATACGCTGTAACAGTGGTACATACATGAAGTATAGATAAACATATTTCTGCATAGGTCTGGTGACACAATTCACTTCTACTTTACTTCATTTCATTAATCGCTGCAGTTTTTCTCATACCGTCTGGTAAAATAGGATATCACTTCAGATTTTCCATCTTGTTCACATCACATGTTGAAGCCTTAACTATTTGATTTTGGGGATTAGAGAGAGACCAAATATCAACAGATCTGCCATCGGAGTCTCGGCTCTGAACTCGGTGGCTTTTCTCTTTCACTTTCAAAATAGCACAGAAAAACATGATCTTTATATTCCATTTTATGCTGAAAAAATATACTGTAACTGTATTCTAGTTCAGACTGTTATTGTGAATATTTATTAATAAAGATTTATTGATAGCTGAATTTAAGGATTTATTGATTGCAACAATATGCTGATTGTGCAGAAGAGGTATTTTTACATATACAGTAAAGAAGCAAAAAGGTAATGTGAACACATTTTGACAAAGTAATGCATATTGTATAAAGTGTAAAAAATGTATGGAATAAAGTGAAGAATAGTATCTATTGATGAACTGTATTGTTGATTCACTGAACCTATGATGATTGTTCTTACATTATAAAAGGTATTCCATGAAAAGTTGTAAATAAATATTTTTAAAGGAATGTGCTGTCTGAGTGTATTTTTAAGTTTTGAGAGCATTACACTTTCTGTAATGAATTGCATAAAATGTCACCTATAATTAGTAATTACAGGGTTAACAACAGTTTAAATGGACACGTTCCCCAGCTGTATATCACAAATAACCCTCATATATCATTTCTTAATCCGTTTGACTCATCCATACAAAAGAAACCACAAAATATTTCAACAGTGTTTGTGGTTTGAGGTTTGTGTATGTGTGCAGTTTTGTGTTTGTGTGTATGAATAAATTACAATCATATGGATGCTGACATACAGAAAGACTCCTCCTTATTCCACAAGAATTAAAAATAACAGAGTTCGGCCACAAGATGGAAGCATTGCTTTAAGTTTGGCAGTGATTTTCACGCAGGTTTGTACAAAGGCTTTCAAGAAACTCCACTGGTTTTGTCTTATTATTAGAAGTTCAAGCCTTTCCCGGTCGTAGGAAAATGAATAATGAATAAATTGGCTGATCCTTATAAACCACTAACAAGCAACTGCTGACAAGTGAGTGTGTTTTTAGCATGGGAGTCTGCTGTGAGTCCAGTGCTGTGAGTTTTACCACAGCATGCACAGTACAGAGCAGCAAATCCTTCACCATCACATAAAAGGAGCTGCCGGCAAACCAAAAATATCTTAAAGGTTAATTTAAACAACACTGTACGTTTTTTCATCATTCAGTATGTCTAAAATACAGAGGATCCATTCTGCAAATATGTCATTGTGATATCCTTTTTAGAGTACAACATTTTGTTTTAATCGGTCAATTTTGTACTATCAATCACTTTACAATGGTTTTATTTCTGTTTATTAACCTCTGTATTAATCTATGTTACAGTATTGTAAGTATGCACTGTTACAATGCAAGCGCCAGGGATGAAAACTTCAAAAATGTATATGTAATGTACTTAAAATGATATCTCTATACTCAAATGATATGCTTAAGTATTTGAAGTATATTATCTGTTTGGGAGATAATCATTAACTACCTACACAGTCCGACTGTGCACTTGCAGATATTCTATCTAATGTTAATAAACAGGTTATTACACGAGAATGAGGCTGTTGTAAAGTGTTACGCAATAATTTTGTCAGAGGAGTCACTATTTTTTTTCATTTTGCAGCGAAACCATTCAGCTGCCTTCACACTGGTTTCAGAGGAGACCTGCCTGCTTTCCAGTACGCGGTAATTGTTACCATAATGTTGTTACAGATGATACCAGCACAAAGCAGAGAGAGACCTCCACTCACCCTCGTCAAAGTATTTTCACCACATTTTTGGAACGCACAGACTCAATTGCATTCTTCTGCTAATCCGCACTTATGTGTAATGGCTGAAACAGAACATGGCCTGCGACGCTGTTTCAGAGGCCAGCCTGCCAGGAAAAAATTCTGGAGGAAACACTGGAACGTGGTTCAAGATGTTTGGGGAGGACTGGGGCTGGTTCCCGGCTCCAAGATGTTCCATATGATTCTGGGGTTTAAAGTAGTGTTGGGTGGCAACATTACAGCAATATTATTACTTTGGCCAAGAACAGGCAGGGTGACAAATTACTCTTTCAAAATATCAACAACAGAATCGCACTTAAGTGTTAAAGTTGTTACTTTGTGATCAAAATATGTAAATAATGTAATACTACTACTACTAATAATAATAATAACAATGATAATAATAATAATCATATCACTCTGAAACTAGATCAATCCAAAACTTATATTTGGCCCACATCCATGTTCTTCATTATTAGCTGGTTCTCAATCTGGGTGTCAGGACCCTCCAGGGGGTCGTGAGATGACTGTGACAGAGGAAAAGATGTTTACTATTCAAAATTACTATTAAGTTTATTGCGTAATTTTTTTTCTATTCTCTTGTGAAATACTGAGTAGTTTTAAAACTTTCTCTGATACTTAAGCAAATGAAAAGGGAAGTTATTCTTTGGTTGGGTTTTAAAGGGCCACGTGTGAAAAAGTTTGAGAACCACCGACAAAGCCGAGTTAGATGAGATATGAGAGATATGGGAGTAATAACCCAAACACTGGATATACATGGCTGTGGCAAATTTCCAAAGATACACAGAATCCATCAACAGCTGCTTAATACTGGCCGAGTTTCCCATTGTTGTTCCCCATCTAAAATCCCTGTTACATTCTTCACATCTATGAGACGCAGGAATGACTTGACTACTTCATTTGTCCACCTGTACCTGTTGATGTTAACTCCATCCACCATGACAGTCAGGTCTGTGTGAGATCAGAGGTCAAAGGGCAACTGGTCATGTGATGAAATCCTGTGCACATGTCCTGTTTTTAATAAGCAAATGCCAATTATTGAATTTCTATTTTTATCCACTTCAAGCAAGTACATAAACTTAGTCACGTTTTGGGATTTTATTCGACATTTGCATTTCCATTAAGCATTTCTTATTCAATATGGAAAAATGTCAATAAAAATGGGTGATGGAAACGTGGTTATAGACACCTGACAGCAAGTTTCTGTTTTACATTTAAATGCCATTGTACCTGAGAATATGTGATGTCAGTGGACTCACTTTTGGCCACTGAATAACACAAATACAACACCCAAAACAAAATGCTGCCAGAAACACAATTCAAACCACTAATTCAAAGGTTTTAAATAGTGTTCATGTGTTTTAGGCTGGAATGTCCCTTTAACCCAAAACAAGCACTTTGTCGAAGTGAGGACCAGCAAAATGTCCCCACTTTGCAGGTTTTGCTCATTTCTCTATCCTTTGGAGGACATTTGCTTCTCATAGGTGCTGACACACACACACACACACACACACACACGATATTTACAAGGCATTTTAGGTGCTGTTGTCCGTAGTGATTTATAATGACAGAGCAGGTTGGGGGTTCAGTATGTGGCTTGAGGACACGCGGCTGTTGGTGGACAAATATTGACTGTTATGCAACCTGTGACCTTTCAGTTACAGGACAGTCTCTCCTTCCCCTCTATGGCACACACACACACACACACACACACACACACACACACACAAACCTGGTTGGCCATAAGCCTGCAGGGCTGTGCAGGGCAGGAAGGGAACCATTCACTGTAAACTGAACAAGGACTGGCTTCCTCTGGGAGTCCCCTAGCCTGACAGCAGCCAAGATCCCAGCAACACAAACCACTCTAACAGACAGACACACACACACACACACACACTGCAACTGGGACACACTCACTCATCTGTTAGTCCTCTCTCTTTCCTCAATTCTGTCTTTCTCTCTCTCCCTTCCTGCCTGTCTCTCAATTTCCAGCCTCCTTTAACCTCCGTCTCGGTCCGTCTGTCGAATTGTTTTCTCTTCATCGCTCTATCCCAGCGTTCCTCCTCTATCTACGTGTTTCTCTGTCCCTTCATCTCTCTCTCTCTCCCTGCTAGTATCCCTCCTCTCTGTTACTTTCTTTCTACCCAAGACCTTTCCCTTTTTTTCTCATCCTGCCTGCCTCTTGTGTCTTTATGCATCCACATGCCTCCCCTGATCTATTTTTCTTTCTTTGCATGGAGGTCCTCAAATTGTGGTTCCCCAACGACCGGCAGTGATATCGCTGTTTAGTTGAGCCAGTATTAAAAAAACAAAACAACCAGCCCGGCAGCAGCAACCTCAAAGTTTGCTTATCAAAAGAATAAAATGAGTTAGGTACAAAAACGATCAGTCCGTGGTCTGTCAAAGACACCTACTCTTTACTGGCAACATGGTGCAGAAGAGAAATCCAGGACGAGGTGGAGAGTTCATAAATCAAAGGTGTGCAAAGGAGAGAAGAGCAGGAGTAAGTTGGTATTAGTCAAACTACAGGACAAATAATATGAAAAGTTCCTGGTTCCCAAACTTTCTCTTTTCTCATCCTGTCTGATAATTCAATATATATATTATATTTATCATTGACTGGGGAACCTCTGTGAGCCTCTCAAGGACCCCTGGTGGACCCAAGACCCCAGTTTGGGAACCACTGCCCTGTAGAATGTTCACATCCATTAGCTATTAAATCCCAACCTGTAATGTAAACAAGTTTATAATCTGCCACGAAACCATTCAAACCCACAAAATATCTCCTCAAACAAAGGGTCCCTGAGTTAAAATCATAAACAAATAACTCATGGGGTTAAAAAAGAAAAAAAGTTAAGGCACCCCCCGGCTCAGCAGCCCCCCCTCTTTGCTTCTCTCTACCTCCTCTTCCTCTCTCATCCTGTTCTGGTGGCCTCATCATGAAAACAGAGATGCTTTGTCGACGTTACTGTATGCATGCTATTCCCTTCACCTCTCTCTTTTACACACACACACACACACACACACACACACAGAGGAGCGGAAACAGGGGATGCATATCAGTCAGCTGATCCAACTGGAAATGCTGACACTGGTCTCCCCATCTGCTACTGCTCTCTGAGAAGAGGAGGGGAGAGAGAGAGAGAGAGAGAGAGAAGCAGGGGGACAGAGTAAGAGAGAGGGAGCATTTTGACAACCAAGAGAATTGCCCGGATGCTTGTGGTTGGCCCTACAGCAACTGTTTTCCTAATAGATGATTTGTGCTGGATAGACACATTCTGCAGGGGCTCCAAACATGCAGCTTTCCCTCCGAGTGAGAGGGAATGGCATTTGTCAACCAACAGACTCCCTTTTCTGTTGCTGCAAAAAGAATCGAATCAAAGGCAGTCTCCTTTTTGCTACAATCTGTGGTAGTCGTTTCCCGACAGAGGTGACATGAGGTTCACTACAAGAGGAACTATGAAGCTTCGAGGCGAGAAAGCCGACATCAACAAACCACCTCCGACTGACGGCCAGTTTGCTTTGTTTCGCCTCACATCGCAAACTAAAAATCGTCAAAAAAGTAAATCTGAAGCGAGAGATAAAGAAACAAACGAATCGATTTCATTATTCGAACAGGATAATGAACACAACCTGGTTTTTCCTCTGGTGCCCTGATTGGCTCAGACTGAGCAGCCGGTTAGAAAGCTCTCTCTCTCTCTCTCTCTCTCTCTCTCTCTCTCTCTCTCTCACCAGCGGCCTTTCAACATCAGCCGCTGACGAGGGCCTTTGGGTGCCAATAACGGTGATGACACGCCACAAAATACTGATAATTGGCCGAAGACGCTCTGTGATGGCTTGTTGTGTCTGTAATCCATGAGTTCTGTGTGTTTTTAATTTATTCTGGTGCTGAATTGTCATTGCTGTAGAGTTTTTACATTTAATTTCCCAGAAGTCATTTGGCAATCAAACTGTGTCTTTTTTTTTTTCTGTTGAGGTTGAAGTTTCTGAAGATGGCGCTCATTTCTTTGTCTGTTCGCCCATGGCGGCTGTCACTGTTCATGCTAATCATCCAGTTCTTCTTCTTCTATTTTTTCAAAATAAAGTGTTGCTACTGCTGAAGGAAACATAATGCATCACTTCCTGAGCATGAACCAGCTGTAGGTTGAATCACTATTGTGTTTATCAATCAGTGATGTCACGGATTATTCCTTTGAACTATTTTTGAGTCAGGCCTGGGACGACTCAAAAAGGTGGAGAAAACATCTTTGAGCTGAATCTGATTTTTTTTTCCACCCTGCCAACTGCCACTTTGGCAGCAACAGCAACTGATGTTTATCTTGAATAAATATAAGAATAAGTGGGTACTTAGCCTGGCTTAGCAGCTGGAACAAGAAGGTACAGTTGCTTACAGAAAGGGAAACTTAATCAATAGAAAATATCAGGAAAAAGAGGTCACATTAATATTATTGGCCACATTGTGGAGTGAGCAAGTGATCTGCATGAGCGCTTATCGCCAAAAATGGCAGCAAAAAAAACAAAAATAAACAAACAAACAAAAAACATTAAACTGAGATCACAAGTTGTCGCGTCAGATTTTTATTTCCTTTCTCATAATAATGTGTAAAACTCACCTCCCACATGAATAAGGAGCCTACAGTGTCATAAATAACTTGTACGAGATGAAAGACCATTGTCTCCTCTGTCACACCTACACTCAGTGTCAGTTACACACATACACACACACACATACATCACACACATCACACACTCCACGCTCACACACTTTCCAGGCCTGTGTCTCACACTTTCTGAGTGTGACTTCCTTCATCGCTGCCTGTGCTTCCACAAATATGACATAACTGTCATCCATTGTGTTTTGAGGGGGCACACACACTCACACGCACACACACACTCACACACACACACACGCATACCTCGTCGAGACCGGAAGCTGGCCTGTCTTCTCAGCTGTGATGTCTCACATACAAAAACACACACACTCACACACACAGGCCAACTGCGGCGATGACGCCTGTGATGGTCAAAAATATCCTGAATTGAATAGTTAGCGGTGAAGTCATACCTCCTTTTCTGTTCCTTTCATCCCTTTCACATCCTGGGAATTCACACTGCTGACAGTCATACTGCAGCATCACACAGTTTCCAGCTTATTTTACACCACACACATGCACATATATGGTTCACTTCGGGCTATTTGTCTCCACGTAGCATCGTGACAGCCTTTGACCGTTCCTGTATTACTCAACATCCATAGGAAACTGCGTCCCGTCTCTTTCCACTGAAAACGGCTTTAATTAGTGTGTCTTTCAAAGCGAATGTGACGTTTCTTGTCTCCCTGGTGACGTTTGAAAGGATGGGAAGAGCCGGTTGAAGGATTGCTCACCTCTGTTTGATCATCATAACAAAAAATAAAACACAACGTCCAGCACAAAGCCAGGATGTTCAATGGAAGGACAGAGGGATGTAATTGAAGAAATGTCAAATTCCTTTTTGATTTTTGTTATTCTCAGGCAATATTAATAGAAATATGAATAAAAATATGAATAAATCAAAAAATCACTGTCCAACAGATTATATTGTGAACTTAATGTTTTTATTACAATTTCTACAAGTACTTTATATTCGTTTGTAGTAATTAATAATGGTAAATTGTATACTTTTGTTATTTTTAATATACAGCATATACTGGAAAAAAGACAATTTGCTCCAATGATTTAGATTTATAATAAATGTGGGAAAATAAGTGCCCAAAGATGATGTAGTGGTTAAGATTTTCATCTCAATGAAAATTAAATGAAAATACACTGCAAATACGATCAATCCGTATTTAAAAGTCAATCTTGGGAGCTAATCTGGGATTCAGTCTGAAATCCTCCTTAAAATAAATGAATCTTAAAATGAGTGAAGATGATTTTCAGATTTTAAGAATACAAAACACAATTTAAAGACTGTATCTAAGATTAAATCAGGTGTTTTTTTTAGTGTATTCAAAGGTGCAGATGAGCCCTCTTCTTAAATTTGAACAAACAGGTGGGCAGACGAGGCCATGACTGCGCTCTGTCAAGGACATGATGCCTGCAGTATCCCCCTTTTGATTTCCCTGGAAGTCGTCATGGAATAATTCCTATTCTGGCGGTGAATACGTAAGCAAAGTCGTTACACCCACGCCTCTCTGCGTCTCTGCCCAGTCTCCTTTCTGGGAAAGAGATGTCCAAGTTTAAACCCTTATCTCTTCCTCTTCCCTTTCCCGTTCCTGCCATTCAGAACATTTAAATAAAAAACTATCCAACAGGAGGGAAAATAGATTTCTAAAGGTCTGACAAACAAATGGCCGGGGCCTATTTATGGCAAATACCTCACATTCCACATGTCCCAGATATCTCATAGTCTTTGGCTGCGGCTGCGACCATGTCAGTGCAGGATACTGTGGCTTCCTCTCTCTCTCTCTCTCTCTCTGTCTTTCGGTCTCACTCACTCCCCCTTTTTTATTTTTCTACGCTTCCTTTCCTTTCTGTTTTTAGGCAACATCCTCTTTTTGTGCCCAGACCAGAAGAGCAGCTATAATTGTTCTCCTCCTCTCCAGCAGGAATGTCCAAAGCAAACTGGCCTTTTGAAGTGGGGCCCATTGTCTCTCAACCGCAGTAGGTGAAGCAGGAGGAGGAGGAGGAGGAGGAGGAGGAGGAGATGGAGGGAGAGGTAGAAAAGCGAGGAGAACTGGAAAGGTGAGCAAAGAGGAAGGGAGAGATAGATGATAAGAGAAAGAGAAGAGAAAGGAGGGATAGAAGGAGTTAAAGCTGTGAACCTGCTGCAGACTGAATGTTCATTGTTCCTCTGTTCACTCATAAAGTTCCCTACACACACACACACACACACACACACATGCTACATTGCTTATGACGACTAAACTTCACCTGTCAGTTTTAAGAGGAGGACCGAGGCCCTTTGGAAGTTATAACCTATATAACTCTGTCTACGTCGAGTTAACATTTCCCTAAATCAGTCTGCAATGAATACCATTTTTTTTAAAGGTGCATTACGCAAAATTGCTGAGAGTTGATTTAAATGAGGACCATTTAGACACTTTTCAAAAAAAGGTGGAATAAGCAAATAATTTGAGGGTTGAGTCCACATGGTTCTCATCGATGGCCTGACTGATATATAATGCATCTATTACAACATTTTTCATCAACTGAGTCTACACGGTCCTCATGTAAGCCAACCGCCCTGCAATTTTGCATGGTGCACGGGTTTTAAAATACAGAGTTTGCAATGTCAAACCAGCGAACAAACAGATAATTGAGAGGCTCCAGATGAGAAGACACAGATGTTACAATAAAGTCTGAGAGGTGACATGTTTTTTTTTGAGATATAATTTCCGGGCGGTGACCTCCGTTTCTTCCTGTGGGTGTCAAGTGACTGACAGCTTGCAGGTTGCACTGTAATCATGAGGGATGTCGGCGATTGGTGAAAAGTTTTGTTTACATCCTGTTTTCGCATTGTGCACACACACACACACACCCTTGTGACCTCACTCATCCAATCAGAAGGCCTAAATTATCCTCTGGTCCAATGAGAGATTGCTGAATACACACTCAGTTTGGGCTCACATTACAGTGATAATAAAACTATAATAATAAAATAAAGAAACTTAAGCATTACTAATTGAAGGCTGTTCACTGTGATGGACTGTCTTGCTCTGACAATGTTCAGGTGGAAGTTGTTTTTCACGCTGCAAAAGCATGAATGACAGCTCCTACTAAAGGTAGGAAATGAGCGTGTGCAGACACCACTACAAAGAAAGTAAGAGAGAAGGGCAACGTGGACAAATGGCATGAAAAAAAAAAAAAAGCATTATCCTTTAAAGTGCACCATCGAAGCTGAACACAACCCTGCCCTCTCTGAGAGGCGAAGGCTCCTCGTGATCGCGCCTGTAAGTGCTGCTCCGGAGCCCAGATGGACTGTAGCGCCAGCAAGGCTTTATGTTTGATTTATAAGGCAACTGCTTCAAGTACACTCTCCACATTGTTTTACAGCGCTCATGCAGCTGGCCAGCGCTCCTGCCCAGGGCTCAGGGCTAAGGCAGGTCTTACAGGGACAACAGGAGGGGGAAATCTCACTTTTTTTTTTTTTTTTTTTTCCACTCCTCTTAGTTATTTTCAGACTGCCTCTGTTCCGGCCTGTTCTCAGCTCTCTCCTCCCAGAGATTTTGTCTGTGTAATTTTACTAAAAAGGAATACCAAAAGCTGCCCTCTCAAAATAGCTCTTCACTTAACATAACAGTGGGCGGGTTTGTCAGTTTCCAAACTACAAGGAGTGAATGGGATCAGACCGGCAGTTATATTTAATTTTTTTTTTCCATCAGTTGTGAAAGGTTGTCTTTACACTTCTGCCTGCATCGTCTTCACAAATTACTGTATAAGGCATTCATAAGTCACTGTATTTCAAAGCTAGTGCAACGTTATGTAACACAATCCAAGTATATACAAAAACTTGATTAATGTTACAGCTAGCATACACTTAGGAAGGCATGCAACAACTTTTCATCCTCACCAAAGGAACTTATAATGAAGAGGTCCAACAAATGATATGCAAAGCTTAAATGAAATAATCTAAAATGACACTTCAGACTTCACAAGCAGTTTGAATTGTAGATAAATGGAAAATTTAAAGAAGCATGCTGGTCCTATTTTGAATTCTCATCAACCACCGACCACAGAATTAACTTACAGCAATTAGATGACCTATAAAGGTTACGACCACAGGCATTTTAGAAATTCACAGTTCAACCAGGACCTAATGAAAATCCTACAGTCTCTTAGCCACATCAGCACAAACAGATTCTTCTAGTAAAAATACAAAGCGGTTTACAGAAAACAAAAATATGAACCAAAGATGGCCACATAAAAGCCGGCTAAATCGTTCCCTTTTTGAATTCTTGTGAAATGTTTTCATGTGTATGAACATCTTTAGGCAGCCGGTGTGCAAGCAGCCATGAGATCAATTAAAATTAAACTTTATTGCCATTTATTGCCGCTTTATTGCCTTGAGTTATTTGCACCAGCTGCTTCAAGCGGTAGTTTTAGCACTTAGGACGGCTAGAATTTGAAGTTTGCTTGACATGAGGATCAAAAACAGTATCGACTGTTAGACAACAGCGTCGGACTGAAAAACACATCAACAAAAAAAAAAAAAAGATTGTTTCTTGCCAGTGGAACAGGTGTGGAGAGGGAGGAAGAGGGCGAAGAGCAGGAGGAAGAGGAGGAGGTCTCACAAAAATCTCATTTTCACACTTGATTTTCTGTGGTGAAGTCAGAAAAGCCCTCAGCCCAGATAGATAGACAGAAAGATAGAGTAAAACAAATGCAAAAAGTAATCAAATATTTCTTCAATTACGTCCCTCTTTCCTTCCATTGAACACCCTGGCTTCGTGTTGGACATTCTGTTTTTTATTATTAGGATTGTACAGAGGTGAGCAATATCCTTCAACGATGGAGCAAGCGGCTCTTGCCACCCTTTCGGACGTCACCAGGAAAATTGAAACGTCACATTTACTTTGAAAGACGCACTGATACCAGCTGTTTGTGGAAAGAGACGGGACTCAGTTTCCTGTGGATGTTTAGTAATACAGGAAGGGTCAATAGTTGGTAAATGGAGACAAATAGCCTGAACTGACCCGTATATGTGCATGTGCGTGGTGTAAAATAACCTCCGAACTGTGAGAAAGTGCATTATGACTGTCAGCAGTGTGAATTCCCAGGATGTGAAAGGGACAGAAGGAGCAGAAAAAGAGGTATGA
Source organism: Holocentrus rufus (assembly GCA_900302615.1). Taxonomy (NCBI): domain Eukaryota; kingdom Metazoa; phylum Chordata; class Actinopteri; order Holocentriformes; family Holocentridae; genus Holocentrus; species Holocentrus rufus. The sequence continues at coordinate 25,530 of OMLF01050603.1, forward strand.
CTTCACCGCTAACTATTCAAAACAGATATGATGATACACAGAGAGACAGCAGTGAAGGGGGGAAGAAAGTGAGTCAGTGTGACAGTCAGGTAGAGCAAGATGGAAAAATAAAGGGACAGAAGAAGAAGGAGAGAGAGAGAGAGAGAGAGGAGGGGGGGGTTGAAGAAGTGTTAAGAAAGGGAAGCTGCCTCCGGTCAGGAAGTGGACTTAGACAACTTGGCCTCATCTGAACCTGAACAGGAGGGAGAGACTTTGTGTTGATAGATCTGGTCTGGTGTGTGTGTGTGTGTGCGTGTGTGTGTGTACAAGCGCACTGGCACAGCAAAGTTTACAACAGGACGTTACACAAGCTCCCATTTCAGCAATATTGACATTATAACATGTTTGGCATTGGCTCTGTGCTGGGATCAATAGGTAACGTGCGTTCTATCTGATTCACAAAAAAAAAAAAAAAAAAAAAAAAAAAAAAGAAGAAGAAATTAGAGGAGATGAATCAGAGCACACAAATAAAAACACAAGGTTAAATACGCGAAAAACAACCTTTAAAAGTTCACTCTGGTTCACACAGTTCTACATCATCATGCTTCATTTCCTCTGTGCTGGTTGCCGTCCAACATCTCAGAGTAGCCGGACGGATTTAAAGGGGAAGTCAGCTCAACTCAAGAATTTGTAAATGTGGTCAAAGAAAAGTCTGGGGAATAATAAATCTGAAAAAACTCTCTTCCAAACTAAATAATCAAAGAACAATAAAAGTTACAGCAGTTGCTTGTTGCTTAAATTTAGGGCCAGTCACATGTGAAACCACCTAATACAGATTGCACCACCAATTCCGCCAGATTAGCTACCCAACAACTAAATCTAATCTGTTCTGAGAGAAAATAACTCTCCATGCCAGCAGGGGGCAGTAAGCAGCCTTTAACTGAGATTCAAGAAAGCAAACTGGAAGCCTCGAGATCACAGAAAGACAACAAAAAACAAACGAGTGCTAGCTGATCATTTTTTAAGCAACATACATCGAAAATATGTCTGACGAGAAGCAGCAACTGACCCCGGTGCTGTCAGCCTGAGAATCGTTGAGATTTGTTTACCGGATCTAGTTCTCTCTGTTTGCCTAGCTTGCTAGCTAGTTAGCACAATAGCAACACAACCTGATTTCTCTTCCCGTGCCATTCTTTGATTATTTGCTCAGGCCAATCAGCCAATCAGAATGCTTTCTCTCTCCTGGAATCAATGACTACAATTTTTACTTGATATAGCAGCACATATGGACATGTCAGTAGCAAAAAGGCATGATGCTAACGGATCAACCATCAGTGCCTGGGCTTCTCTAGCCAGTGAGGTAAAAGAGCTTCTGTGCTCAATAGATCTTCCACCCTTTATGATTTTTGCACTTTGAAACTTCATTGATATTTCAACATATTTATCTTGTGAGTTGGTATGCTTTCCTGTTTTTGTTTTATTTATATTATTATAATTTCTGTTTTTCTTTTTCTTTTTTATCTAAGGCCAAATGTAAAGTGTAGGATGCTTTGATTGTGGTGTACATTTGTGTCTTTACTTGTTTTAAAAATAATGCTTTCTCTCACCTATGGCCTCCACCACTGATTCAACATGCTGAATGAACTGGTGATTCTCTGATGAAGGCCACATTGCACAGATTACAACCAACTGTTTGCCAGAGAAACCAATGACAGCCCGACGAAGGCCAACAGCTGACTGTCAGCTTGGTGTGTCAGGGGCTTTATAGTATAAGTCTGTTGGCAGATCGCGGTGTGAATATGTGTAACTGGATGAACATGAGGAGGCCAGTGCTGCAAAACAATGTAAAACTCTTCTGTGATAAATAAAGGTTAGAAAGCCTCTCAGGCGAGAAGTAGCCTTGAAATTTGCAGATAAACAAAGTGATGTACACAAACAAATATGTGTAATCCTGCAGTCCCACACACACACACACACACACACACACATGCACATGCACAAATGCATAATGATACTGTGTGTGTGTGTGTGTGTGTGTGTGTGTGTGTGTGTGTAGTTATGTTGAGAGAGAGAAAGACATGGAGAGAGAAGGAGGAGAGAAAGAGAGAGAGTAGTGGAATGATTGCAAAAGATACTTGAACAAAATGTTTTTAAAAGGACGACTTCCGTCCATTG